>WURT03162461.1:0-10682 GCA_009936505.3 Holothuria glaberrima | reverse complement strand
AAATGATTTCGCAATACTTTAGGACCCATATGAAAGCGCCCTCTGTCGGTAAGACGAAACGCCGGGCAGCCCCATTGCAAACCTAAGATAAAAAGTATGTTTTACTTTAGGTGTAACTTGTTTAGGATAATACATTGATTCACATTCTCTACTTTCATGTATCAGTTAGTAAATTACCATGAAATGTCATCTTACAAGGTTAGGAAAGCCTTCCATCGGTAGGCCTTGGGTAAACCATGGAGCTACTATGAAGCTCCATGGACACCAAGGGTGTAGGCATTCTGCTCTGCAGTGTTGCCTCGATTAAAGTTTACAGGAGTCAGTACGGCAAATTTTCGCGGATCGTAGTACTTCTTCAATTTGCCCTTTGTATGAGGATTTCAAATCGCATCAGGCACTGCATGCACTCGAAATTTTAATTTCAACAAAAGTTGGACAGAATTTCAAATAAAAACTCATTTATTGGAGGAATTTAAAGCTAATTCTGATGCTCATGGCAGGAGTTCGTCGAATTTACATTGGTACAACGTTTAAACAAATCCGCGAATGTTTGTTTTGGATTTAGGATACTGAACTTGTTCAAGTCCATTCAACTTCCTGCAGGCGCTGCGTGCGAAGCCAGTTCCAGGCATATAATTCTGTGCCTATAACACGAAAAATATTGTGGGGAGCTTGTATCGTCACGTGATTAGTTTTTTATGAGTTAACCAAGTACCGTAGGGCAAACAAAACCGTACGTATACTCTAACACATGTCTAACCTATACCACCGAAAAATTACAAAGTATTTGTGGCATTCTAGTTTACAAAAAAAACTTTACCTGTTTACAGTAGAGTATTGAATTGTAGAGTTTGAGATGTGCTAAATATAAGTGTTTGCCGTTTGTGTGACCCAAGTTGCAAGGTTCTTTTTTCAATAAGATATTCTTATTTGTAGTAATCTGTTATCACACCAAAAATAAAATGATTGCCTCTGCTTTGTTTCAAAACTAAAACCTTCAGAATGCATGACGTACGCCGAGCAGGTAAGCATTAGCTCAGGCTTATCACTTACTTGACGCTGGCAAGAGGGCACGGGCACGCACCCAATCGATTTCTAAAAAAATTCTGACAATTTTAAAATGATCCCAAAAGGTGTTTAAGCTATAGATTTCTGTAGGGGTAGGGTGAGGTGTGTTTTCGACCAAGTGATAGATCTGCTGTAATTATTTTCTATCACCAATGGTTCTGAATCTATCAGAATGTTCTCAAATCCTTCAAAAACGATAAAAAAAATTTCGCGCGATCCAAACCTTACCTCAATATTCCTCTTGTTATCAATATCTTCCGAAAGCAACTCTCGGAGAAGTACAGCAGCAAAAGTTGAAAGCTGTTTCAAAATTTCTAGGTAAAATACCGGCTTTTTAATTGGCTTATGGGTTTGTTGGGGTATTAAAAGTGTCTCGATGCAGATTTTGAATGCAGCTTTTGTCAAGGGAATCTTTCTTAATGAAAAATTTCTGCGAGCTCCGCACGCATTCGTCAAGGTTTGCACTCCACCTAATGACCATTATCAAGGAAATCATACATGGATCTATTCTGATCCCAAACTCTTTTCCGAAAAAACAGAGGTACATCTCCAACCCTGTAGGGGTCTCGCATCAATATGGGATCTTTCAATCTAATTTGTAGCGTTATGTTGAAGGTTGAGAGTATTTTCCGTTATACATTTTTCAAAAGTTTTAACCTAGTGCTCTGTGCACAGCCAGTATCGGTATAGATGGTAATTACTAATACACTTACAACGGAAGAGCATTAATTCTGAAACCCGCTTGTGAGTCTTTCACCCCTGGGGCCTATTGTTGTACGTATAAGGGAGGTCTTATATCACCTCCCTGCACCTATACTCCCTCCCTCCCATTCCCCATTGCTGGAATCTGTTCGTCTGGATTTTCGTTCAAAACTGGTAAAAATAAGATCGTTGTAAAGTGCTAGGCGTAATACTCTATACTGTCTATAGTATCATCTGGATGTCAGGTTATAAGAATCATGCCAGTGCCCTATTTTATAAAATTGATCCAGAGCTTCCCGGAGGCCCTATAGGTTTGGTGTATGCCAGCCTTAGATACCCTTTTATAATGCACAATGAAGCAAAAGAAAATTTGTTGAAGTCCAAGAATGTTTTTGTGGACTCCACGCACGCATTTTTGCGTAAAAGCTTCCCCCAATAGAAGGCAGTAAAGTAGTCAAAGGGGGGCTTCAGGTTTGTTGACAACATACCTTTCTCCTCTTCTACCTAACCAAAATTAGAATTCACTAAATTATCGACACTTCTCAGTTCCAAAATTATCCCAAAGATAGCCCTATTTTGCATCTAAGCAACCTTAAATTAACAAAAAAATTTTCAAAGGGGAAGGGACCCCCCTCCTCTTAGACCCTTTCCACAGGACGGCACCTTTATGTAGTGACAACGGAAGGATCCCTACCACTGCATACAATCGCAGGGCGCTTAAAAAGAAGAACATTTTAGGCAGACTTGGGGGGGGGGGACTCAGGTGGCATTACGACGTCATCGGTGATGCCCTCCAACCACCAGATCCTGGCGGCGCCTCTGAATACGCCGACACTGCAAGCCCAAAACTGGGGTTCCGGGAAGTCCGGGACGAAATGTCAAACTCGGGAAGAAAATTGTCCCGCCCCCGCCCGACTGGGAAAGCTGGCTACGCCACTGCTCGTAGGCTACAGTAAATTCTACGTAGCGACAAAGTTGATGATTTTAATTCAAAATTGGGGACCTTTTCTAGGGGCTTATGTGATAAAAAACAACTGCAGTACTTGTGTAAGATTTAGAAAAGGAAAGGAAATAGTAAATTAAGACTTCAGATCCTAGCTTTGCTATAAGAAGAAACTCAATGTCGACTAGCACTGTGCTCGTCGAACACCACAGATTTTCAATGGGTCGTAATAAGGACCGTGGATAGGGAGCTATCGGTGCCAAGTCATACACAAGCCTCTACTGAGGACTAATCACTCACTGCTTTATTTTTTTTTTGGCAGTCATAACACACCTCACGGTTACTAATAGCCGGCAGTAAGAGATTTAATCTGATGAATGTAACTACAACAACGTACCAGTGACCACTGTCAGAATTCTGCCATGTTAGTGTCTATGACTCAGTCTCCTTCTGTCCTTTTTGTTTTAGGTCTATCTGTTGTTGATTTTTCTCCGTTTATAGTAAATCTACCAAGTATCCGTCAAAGGCAGTTCGAATAATGGTTTAATTATTTAATTTAAAGTAGAGCTGGCAACTATTTTTCGAGAAATATCTTTGGCCTAAATCTAAATTATCTTGCTTTTTAATCCTTTTATTCCCACTTACTACTAGGTTCCCTTGTCTTTCGATATAATGTTGACCTCGATGCTAACCTTTTGTTCAGCTAGTAGCAAACCTTTATCGATTCTTCGACCCACATTGCAGAACAGAAGCATCAACAGAAATCCGAGGCTCACTATAAGGTCCCTCCATAAAATTTTAGAGACTAGGTGATCTGTTTTTAACCTGAGTCATTCTCTCATGTCGAATTTTATTCCATTTAGGCTGTTCCACCATTTTCAAGTTTGATTTCATTGAATCAGCTATATTTCAAGCTATGGGATCAAATCTGTGCCTACTATTTTTGTTAGGGTTTTACAAAAGTGGTGGGGACAATCTCCTCCACTTTCGAAAAAGGAGACATGCCCTCCCCCGTCCCCACCTGTTGACACCCACGTTGCAAACTTACCGGCGATGCTTTTTTACATAACATCATCTAGGAGCACGAACATTTATGGACTGTAGGGTAAATGAGAACACTGCAGTTCGTATATTTTTTCTGTCCGTTAGAGTCTAGAAATTCGGTACATATCCAAACCCGACCTTGTTAGTTTACGCCATTCGTCCCTATAACAATAAGCTAATGATAGTTAAATGTAACTTGTCGTCCGCATCCTTCCCTTGAATACCATTAATTTTTACAAAAAGACCCAAACATTTAAGTTCAACGCAAACCAAGGTTTCACACATCTCCATTCAGCTGTGTTGCGGCAAGTGGCAGCTCCCTGGTTGCGGGCTTCTACGACATTGTAGTGAGCAATTTTTTTTTCTAATTACGTGAGGACATGTCGTAACTTGATTCCAAACCTAGCACGATTTCTGTCATTGAAGAACCAAACCTTGAAAGAGCAACCCATAGTAGTCAATTAAGCAATTTATTCTTAAAATTATTAAATAAAGATTCACTCATTAAAAGCTAAAATATTATCGCGATTGATTGTAAAATAGTATATAGACTTCTAGATTGATGTAACAGAGATTCATAAATTTAATTGATTCGTGGTTGAGATTTTTAATTGCAGAACTGATGTGTTAGTTTATGCGAGCAAACGATTCTTCTGAATTCATTAAGGACTTATTTTAGATCCTCAGGCAATAACTTGTTGATCTTCTATACGTGTACAGAAAATGTTCGATTCATATATCAGAAGGGAGGTACATGAAGTTTCATCATGCCTCTAAATGAAATCAAGATTAGTTGCCTTATTGAATGCATTTGAAAGTTCCTATGCCATTTCGCTAAAAAATATGAAGATAAAAGGTAGGAGATGTATTTGTAATGGCTCTTCATGAAATACATGAAAAGTTGATTTTCCCCTGTCAGACATTTCTCCAACATGATTTTTTTCAATATTGAATAGGTTAAAGCAAGTAACAGGCAGCAAATTTTACGCGAGATGACTGACAAGTGTGAAATATTGAAACAGGTGTTTCGTAAGGTCGTGGGTGAAATTTGGGGAAGTCTCAGACGTAGTCAAAATTTTTACGATGAATGTACGCCTTCAGTTACCGACATGCTTCAAAACAGGTTTCTATACATTGAAGCAAAGTCTAAAATGGTTGGTCTGATACACTGTAACGAGTGTGAAATGATGTACCTCGGTGTAAAATTGAAAGGCAAAAAGGCAGAAAAATCCATTGGGTTTTGAAACCGAGCACTTACAATCAGTAACGTCACTAATATTACAACATTGGACTATATCTATAGACTTGGCATAGTTCAGCATAGTAAATTGCATTCTCATGCTTGTACACCATGAACTTGCATTGAAATCATAGATACTAGTTCCACGAGAAACTAATACGATGTCTGTTGACATGTTATTAAAAGTATACTTTTAGGGATGCATGTTTTTCAGTTATAAATGCTGTAACTTCCACGCAATTTAAATATTTAATATAATATGGTGAAAAGAAGAAGAAAATTGTTTTAATAAGGCCATTCTGGGTGTCAGGCAGTACAATTTTTTGCAAGCTGCTTAGTCGCTTGAGGATAAATAGAAATTGTCAAGTATATAGGCCTGTTACTCTAGTATATGACCAAACTATTCTTTACAGGCTAGGGCTTGGCCTTACATATGATTATTACGTATCACCTGTACATTCCCATACAAAAGTTCTCTATAGAATTCTATAGAAATTCCTATAGAGCTCTATAGAACTTTATAGGATCAACGATTTTCTATAGAAATGTTTAGAGTCCTCTACACAAATTTGAAGTCTTTTTAGAGTTCTATAGAATTTCTAAAGAAGTTCACATAGAACAATCTCTATAGAACAATCCTTTAGGATACTCTCTATAGAAATTCTATAGAAACATATTGATATATTTCTATAAAACTTTCATAAAGTTTTCTGTATAATTTCTATACAGCTTCTAAAGAACATCTAATTTGCATATTAATGAATTAAAAAATGTAAAAGTTTATTTAAATACCCTATTTTTAATCATTACAATGGTATAAAGGTTTCCACACAACAATTCTCCTAAATTGAGCAGAAAATTCCTGCAAATGTTTCTTCTTTATTCACTGAAAGTACTTATGGTATAGGGTAATGGGCGTGGCCAAAATTTTAACAAAAAATTGTAAATTTAAGCTTATGGCAGGTCTAAATCAATCAGATATGTAGCAAGAGACATTTTTTGCACAAGAGATAAGTAGTATATCAATACATATAAAGAATATTAAGATGTATGAACTGTATTTCTTTAAAAAATATGTAAGAACATTTTTTCACTATAACCAACGTGTCACAGACGTGGTACATATAACATAGCTCAACTTCTTTGTTATAAACAATGTTTTCAAAAATTACACCGAAATCCGCTTTCGACTTCTGGCTGTCTTGCCCGAGATACAAGTGGGCATTGCAAAAGTAAACACATCTTGGATGCAAAACAATTATGCACGTTATGTTCATAGTGCCGAATGGTCAGTTTCTGTCTGTTATTTACAGAGAGTATCTGTAATCTCAAATTGCAGACATTAATCTGTATAACTTCCATACAATTTCTACAGAACCTATATACAGTCTCTATAGAACCTCTATTCATTCTCTACAGAAATCTGTACATACCGTGTAAAAATTTCCAGTGTCTGTTTTTGTGGAATCTCTTTCTGTAGAAACTCTATAGAAACCTACAGTTTCTTTTGAAAAGTGACACTTTTTTCCATAGAACCTCTGTGGGGTTTCTTTAGAGTTTCTGTAGAGTTTCTTTAGAGCTATTCTATAGAAACTCTATAGGATTCTATACAGTGTCCATACGATTTTCCTTTAGATGGTCTATAGGATTTTCTACAGGAGTTCTATAGAAAATCTTACGTAGTTTCTATAAATTTTTTTCTATAGAATTCTATAGAAAATTTTTGTATGGGCTACAACCTGTCCTGTAACCCATGAGCGTGACGTAGCCAGGTTTCGTCTTACGTAAAGGGGAACGAAGACATGAAAAAGCGCCAACTTAAACACAATATTTTATTCAAGTTAGCCAACACTGAAACGTGAGACTTTTTAAAAAATATCGCCCCTCACCCTAAGCTACGTCCTGGTAACTGTTCGAGTTTAATGTGAAGATAGAAAAATATATCCTATAAACCTTTATGCAGAACGGATTAGTGGTTTAACCAAGATTTGAAGTTAATTTCGTTGTTGGTTTCGTATTGTGCGTCCTTAATACTTAAAAATGCGAATCAGGCCTGCCCTTGGAAGCGCCATTTTATGGCTGGCTGTCTAATTGCTTATTGGTGAATAAAGGAAATAATATCCAGCACAGCCTTACTAAAATTGACCTGTCCCATCGCTTGGTGTAAAGTAGTCTGTAAACACAGCGGTGATGATGGTGATGATCACGCTGGCATCAAACATTTGGGGAAATATCTTTTCATACCGTTTTATGTCGAGTCAGACGTAAGGGTCCCATGACTTTTCGAGTCTTGTCTATCTTGCAGAAAACTTTTCAGCTGTAATCTATGTCCGTTCGTGCCGTAGCTTACTTGTCAGAAAAAGTTAGATAAATTGAAAGCAAAGGCTAAATGGTGGTTTAGAGTCAATTGTAGGTCAATTTTAGAGATAGAATTCATTACCTTCTTGGAGCCCATGGCAACAACAGATTGTGGTGTCAATTCATTCGCAATGTGACACTACGTAAAGCTGGAAAATCCTTTTAAAAAGTCGCTCTACCCACATAGTTCGCCACTTCATAATGCTTTGCTGACTTATAATCATCCCATTACAAGCCTCAGCAGGGCCTCGAGTCCCTGTAACACATATTAACAAAGGTCGGTCTTTTAATTACGTATACTTTAGTGCGATGAGTGGTGGAGAGAGGTAAAATGTAATGATCAAAGATTTAGGTATGGAGCAGAAATTGCAAGTCAATAACAAGAAAAGCTTAAAAGAAATTAAAAGCATATTCTGGTGACCAAATTTGATATTTTCAAAGAAAAAAGCAGAAAAATTTCCCTTGTTAAACCCCATCTAAATAGCATTTTGCATTTGAAAGATACAGATTTTTGAAGAAATGCTATATTTTCAGCTTCCGCAGTGCATGATGGGAAATCTGTGATGTCATCTGGGCCAATTGATTAGATGTAGCTTTTATATTTCTTTATAATGTTGATATCACTATGCTAAATATTTCATAACTTTATTTGCTGTGCCATAAGTATGGAACAGTTTCACACTATATCTACAAGGAAAAACATCTAAACATTCCAATGGTATTAAATTTCAAGGACAAACAAGGTATCCAATTATACAGAACAACAAAAGGAATCTGAGGCAATTTGCCCACTTGGGATCACATTATTTGACTTTGAGGAAACATGGAGGTATTTCTTAATAAACGTAACCAATCTTTAGGAAGGGATATCTTGAGTTAGGAATGGAGTTTTGGTATGGGTTTTGGATGACATGTAGTGAAAATTTTTTATTTTTCATATGAAACCCCTACAAAATGCCACCAGACAATGCCTGTAACTCTTAGAAGGTATTGCAAAAATAGAAACAGATCTGGTCCTATTTGCACTTCACAAATTTCATTAAACTCAGCAAAAGTATTTCAACTAAAACAATTTTGAGAAGACTGCAATTATTTCAGCTTAACCTTTCAAAAGTTATGCAATAATTGTTTTTAGTTGTGCATCATAACTGTAGCCAATCAAGGAAAGAGAGGGGTCATAGGTTTGAACCTGCTCTCCAAATTGCTATTAGTCAATTTTTTTTATTGCTCATTCATACTTCAGGAAGTTCAACAGCGGTGAGGATGCGTATTTCCTCGGATGTATTCTCTGGAGGTAATTTGAGGAAAAAATTATGCTGCTCATCAAATGATAGTTTCAAGTTCAAGTTTAAAGTTTATAATTTACTTCAAGTTCCACGCAAGAACAGTTTTGTACATTATGTTAATAATGTTATATATGCAAGTGCAGAAAACGTATAACAATGCACAGGAAATTAACATACTAAAAGATGGAAGTGGAGGAACTAGCAAAAAGTTTAAACTTTTTCTAGTCTGGTTCCTTAAATACACGAACAAAACAAAACAAGAATCTGAAGAAGTGTTCAGGAAGAAAGATAAAGTCATAAAAGAATGAAATGAAGTAAAAAAAAAGCTGCATCCTAGCTAAACTGGTTTGCTATTCAGAAGGAGATGTTTTAACCTACATTTGAATAAGTTTAGTGAAGGAGAGCTTTTAATGTCAGGGCTAAGAGAATTCCAGAAATAAACACCTGTGCTTCGTATTTGAGAAGAGTTTAGACTTGTTCTAGAGTAAGGATGGTGTAGAAATCCTTTAGAACGAGTGTTATAAGTGTGATAGGTTGTTAGTGTTAAAGTCGTCGAAAGCTGAAGAAAGAAGTGAATGGTTCAATTTGTAAAGAAAAAATTCCAGCTGATACTTACATAAATCGTACTAGGATTGTGCCACTAAGTTTGAACTTTAGATTCCCCAACAGAACTTCTGGGCGCATCATCGGAATAAATCAATGTTTATACTCCAAGAACTTTTGAAGACGGCTTACAAGGGATGTAGGGTGTTAGTCCTTAACTTTTTTTTTACTTTTCACGAAGTTTATCCGCTCAGGGGAGATGTGGCTCTAGTCCCCTACTCAGGCTGTCTCTCAAAAGCTTATGAGGATATTTTAAAAGGCACAATTCGGAATAACCTTGCCATTGTCTGGTCATGCACTAACTTCTTCGCAGCTACATCTATACCTTAAAGTTAGCTAGTACACTTAAGTATGTAGAGGGTGAATGTAGGGAATGTGGGACCCTTAAGTTCAGTTGCATAATTTGCATAAACATGAATAAAGAGACACACTTACAGGTCCTTTATTCTGTTCAACTTCTCCCTAGTTTATTTACGATACCAATGATGACAACCAAGTTTTTGTGTCATGATGCAATGGGATAGATGACGTCACCATCAAATTTCTTTAATTATTACCAGCACATGTTAGTAGTAAGATGATTTTGGCCATGATGTCATTAACTAATATTACTTCCAAGCAGATTCTGATGAAATAAAAGTCTTATTTTACAATACAGCAACTCTATCGTTAAGAGTTGGTTACAATTAAATGAACTTTTAATATCTACCATTAACTTTCTTCTTTGCAAAATTAAGTCAACAACGGCGGGCCAATGGCATACTTCCGTACAAATATTGACTTCGATGATGTTCAAATTATGAAGGTTGAATGACTGCATGAACGGTACAAGAACATGAAATGGCGCTTCTTGGGGTTTTGGCTTAGACCATGTACAGTATCTATTCTTTTCAACCAGTCTAGAACGGGGCTTTGTAGGACAGATCCATGATGTAGAGGTCTGAAGGTCCAGAGGTTGGTCACGTGAAGTCTTGTGTCCCTTCAGGGGAAGAAGCTTCTTTGGGGAGCAAAACTCCTTCGGGAGTAACGTTTGGTTTAACCCTTTGGCTCTGCGCCAGAGAGGCGACAGGACTTAAAAAAGTACATGTGCATGGCGCTATCGATATATCTCACAGTACAGGAGCAGCCAATTTTCATAGCATGTACAGTCAATACTGTAAATAGTGGAAAACTATTTCCAGTTTTAAACTGTACTATGTTACTAATTTTGTAACAGGAGGAACATATAAATATCACCAATCGTTCCCCTAACCCTAACAAGAAAAAAAAAAATTAAAGGAAAAACCTTAAGTGGAATCGAACCCAGAACCCCGGAAATCATGGTATAATGTCTTCCATCTTTTTTTCTCTTATGTCTTCCATCTTTTTTTTCTCTTTTATTGAAAGGCGAGCCCACTGGCCCACCCGTGTAAAATCGTATTTACAATATTTACAGCAT
>WURT03162439.1:0-10683 GCA_009936505.3 Holothuria glaberrima | reverse complement strand
CTACAGAAATACTGATTCATTCAGTAGTTGGCTCAGTTTCATTACATTCAGCAAGGAACCACAGTGCCCATTGGGCTCTTGTTCAGTTTTCAAATAATCCGTCGTGGTAATCCGTTGAATGACAAAATTTTACTGATGCCGATTATTTACCGATGTTGCGATAATCGACCCAATGCTAATTATCTAACAGATGATCGGTCAAATACTGATTGACATCAGTGTTAAATTTGGATGCATATGTAATGTGAAAAACGTGCAAAAATGTGCACATGTACTGTTGTCCATAATCAGAGATACTTCACTTTGATTTGTATTCAGAAGGTATAACTCATGCTACATGTCAGGTGTGTTACGTATTCATCTTTCTTTGTTGGTGGTAGAGGATTGGTGGCACAAAAGTCTTTGTCAGGCGTTGTGGTTGATTGTCATTTCAATTTAAGGGACCAGATTCCTTTATGTGCATCTCATTTCAGGTTTTCAATTCAGCTGATGAAACAAGGCAGAATGAAAGGCCAGGCTTTTGTAGCATTACCAAGTGAATTTGCAGCAAAGAAAGCTGTGAAAGAAACTAATGGATACCTCCTTCAAGGAAAACCTCTAGTTGTGGTAGGAACCTTAGCATTTCATTGGTAATACTGATATCACACTAATGAAGCAGGGGGAATGAGGGGCTACAGCCTACCCCCTCCCTAATTGGGGAAGAAATTTGCTATATGGGGGAAAGTAGTATATGGTAATTTTTAGACAAACTGGTGACACTGTAACATTAGAACCTCAAGTTTAGAAGTGTGCATGAAATTTCAGGGACTAGTAGCTGGTGTTACCTCCAGTGTTTTAGATCTACATTAAGTAATTTAATCTGTGGCAAAGAAAATTATTAGGTATTTTAATGTTTATGTATTGTATGCTTGTATTGGCCTGCAGACCTTGCCATAGTTGCAAAGGATCTTTCTCTTTTGTTTTTTCACCATGAAACTTCAAAATAGCTAATTATGAAGATAACTGTCACATTGCCATTTCCCCTAAATTCACAGGTGTTTGCCAGATCAGCAAAACCAAAACCACCTCAAGAAGAGAAGAAAAGTTGATGACAGATACCTGGATGAAATTAATGCCCTGGTAAATCTGGACACATCATCACTTATGTTACGAGATGGTGGATCTTTACTGAAGTTGGTGGTGATGTACAAGCAATGCAGAAACTAGTGGCAACTCGTTTCTCGATTCAAGGGATGATATGAAGAAAGATGAAGTTTGTGGCGATGGCAGTAATGCAGTTGTAAGTTACTCATGCTTGAAGCAGTGTGAACTTAATAAGAGCAAATGGATTGATGGAAATCCATTCAGCGAGCATATGTCTTGCATCCCAGTGTCTTAAGTGGTCAGTTGAGATGATGTAGGAGGATGTTCTAATAGTGACTGTGGATGAAGGTTTGTGGCTCTGTCCTCTCTGAGGCTCATGACAAGTATGTACAACCAGTGAGTTATATAGGAAACTTGCACTAGAGGTCAAAAGATCAAATTCAGGGGATGTGCTAGTTGTTCCGGAGAACAGCGTGCCATGCACCAAACTGCTTTAGTACATGACCTAGCGGTCAAGTGTCTTTGTTTGTCCTTCAGAAAGTGGTTTTGTAAATTGACTTTTGTACACATGAAACTTCCCTATAGGGGGATTTCATGTGATGTCACATGAGTGGGATTCCCAGGCACTGAAGGTCAAAACACGTGCAGTAAGTGTATTTACAGCACACACACATGGCAAAACCATAGTTACTACTGTGACGTAATGGACGTGTGCCCTTCAAAACCAAAGAGACATGCAATCACGTGGCATCGGTGAAAACCCTCTATAGCATTGATGTTTTAGTGAACCTCACTCCTGCTGTAATCTATGGTGCAGAGGGTCAAGTGACATCAGTAGAGTTTGTGACATCTGTAAGATTTTGAGAAATCACACTGAGACTGACAAAATGTCTTGCTACTTACATTTCTGGTGATATTCAACCTACAGAGAATTTTCATAATGGAAGCATATAAATTGAAACGAAGTATTTATGGAACACCTTAATATACACAAGAGGCGGTCAGTGGGGCAGATAGGGCCAGAGTGTTTGCTCTCTCCCGGCAAAAATTGTATAAGCCTAGCAGCTTTTATTTATCAGTCTATTAAGATATCTCTGGACATTACATCCCTCCACATCACTTTGAAAGAAAACTCCCACAAGTTGAATTGAACAAAATAAACCGGTTATCCTTTGCAAATCTCTCAAAGGGTAAATTGTCAGCTTCTCAGGCGTGAGTTTCTTTTAGAGATTGTGTCGTGGGTCAACTCAGTGAAACGTGTTCCCATTAAAGCAACAGGCCATAGAAGAATGCTTTATATAAGTGGCTGTAACTATAAAACAAACAAGTGGAAGATGAATGACAGAACTTAAACATGAATTTCATGGTCGATACCCGTAGGGCTGCCACAATATTCATTTTTCATTCATTGATATTGCCAACATTTCCATGATGATATTGCGATATGGCATAACTAACATTGTTGCTTTTACCTTTGCCATAACCATGCTAATAATCATATTCTCCATATCAAAGATGTACATAGTACATTGAACAGACCCAACAGATTTCAATTTTGAGGTCAAAGTCCCATTAAAAATCCTTTTATTTCAAGACATAGGCCTGTGCAAAAGTAATAAAACTGAAACAGATAAAACAGTCTGCACATGGTTGGAGTCAACAAACAAAGAAATAGCGTTGGCCAAGTATGTAAACAACGTTAGTTGGGCCTAACGTTATGGGCTGAAGTCAAAACAAACAACTCTAATCTCCTAAGGTTCTCCAAACAATGGGCCCTACTCCAAAGTGTGTCAGGGTAATAGAAAGTTATTTAACCTTCCCAAAGGAACCAGAAAAATGTTCATACCTCGTTATATAATAAAATTTATGGGTCATACTGACATTGTTTTGAAATGAAACGTAGACTAACATTTACAAATTGCGATGGTTTCCGATGTAACTCACCTCACTGGCATACAGTAGTGAATAGGTAGCTAGTTGCATATGCTGTACTGCACACAGATTAATCAAAACATGGTGGATTTGTTTGTTGGTTCAGAGAAGTGATGTTTGTAGTAATACATCAAGTGAGTTATGTGATGAGGTCAGTGTTACAGTTTTGGTTTCCAATGCCAGTTGTATTATATACTTGCAATATTAATACTACTAGTGAGCACTACAGAAAAGGAGAATAAATCAAATAGTTCTAGATAGTACATAGATCCCAGTTTCCAAGAAGAGAAATGCAGGTCCACAACTGATCTGTTTGTTTATGGATTGCCAGCCCAAGGTGAGAGTATAAGGGGAGGGGTGAAATATTTTGAATTCTGGTTACCATCTATGTGCGAAACGGTGGCATGCTGCAAAAACACAGTTAAGTCAATACGACTTTCTCACAACACATTTGTGGAGTCAAAGACACTGAGACAAGCCCCGCCTCTAACCTGCTGAGTGGACTATTCTTTTTGCTTTTGCTAGTTGCATACTATGTGGTACAAAACTGAACAACTCTCCTACCTTGGGTGCTCAGGTAAGAAAGTTTCTGAAAATAAGTATTCAGTACCTGCTATGAAGGTTAGTTATGTTGTTACTACAGATGATCCTCTCCAGCTATGTTCAGTGAGTGGGTATGAGTTAGTTAGTTAGATGAGGTTTAACGGCCCAGTTTCCAACCAATTGGTTCAAGTTGAGCCGGCCACGGCCTTTTGTCCAGTTGTGGCTCACTGGCTTGTTTTCCCTTACTCCATTGCTTATGCCGAGCATCGCGCACAACGGCAGAAGGTTCCATTTTTTAAAGTCTTTGGTATGACTCGACCTGGGAATCAAATACCCGAGTGGGTATGAGAATAAAGGCAGCTGCCTGTTGGTATGAGCTTGGAAGTACTTCCATGGTATGAGCTCAGTATTAGATTTGTGTTTGCTGGTGCGAGGGTAGGTATGCATGCATCTCTTAGGAACATCCATAAGCGGGTTTTTCAGGGGCCTGTGTGGGTTAGCAGGTGTGGATTTTCAAATGCCTGTCAAACTTTAGGTGTGAGTTTTATTTTGAATAGTACAGTACAGTTGTAATAACATGCATGTCTGTGTTTTTGTACAGCAATAACAGTACATCAATGCATTTTTAAACAAGTGGATACATTAAAGAGAAAGTGTCATGCGTATCAAAATGTCTTGCATATCCAAATGGGGAGTTGTCTTATACAAAAATGAATCCACGAAAAATGTTAAACAGTGAAGTAGTCGGAAAGGGGGAAAATCAAAACAGTTTTGAATAAAGTATATACACCATAGTCACTGTCTGAGTGTTCTAATGTTTTTAGCCAAGTTTTCTACAAGAGATCACTGTTCAGATTAAAAAAAATTAGCATATTCACATTATCCGGCTTGAGAGAAGACTGCTTCTGGTTAGCTACAAGTCCGGAAACAGATAAGAGGCATTCACTTGGTACAGATGTGGTAGGAATACATAGTACCCTACTTGCAATGCTGCTTAAAGTGGGGTATTGCTACCATTGTCCCTCCACCAGTTGAGAATATCAATTTCAAGAATCTGACAAATACTTAGTGAGCTCTGCGCTTACTTTTCCTTGTTGCAACTCATCTCTCTTTACCAAGTCCCCAACAAGGTTTCAAACTTGGATTTCTTTGTTAGCACTTCCTCTTCCTCTCTCTCAACATCACTGTCAACCTCATTGTGTTAGTGGTTTTGTTACTGGTCGCTCAGTTTTCTTGATCTCTTTATATGATCTGGAGGCGAATGCTTTCTCTTTCGACAACATTCAAAACAGCATCTCGAAATTGTGGATCAAGCAAAAGAGCCAGCTTGACAAGTTCATTTGTTTTCCTAGTCGCATACCTGTTTTCCAAACTTTTTCTCCCATCATTTTTCAAGTGATGCACAACAGGAGTATTCTGTCTCACACTCCTACAAAAATTTGTTCCAAATTTGGAATATGAGGGGTGCAACAAGTGAAATAATATTTCTGTATGTCTCACCTCTGAAAAGAGTCACAGTATCTGGGAGAGGCTTTAAACAGTCATGTGGAGCCCCATTTGGTACCACCCCTCGGCTGATGGTAGTAGTTGTCTCACAGACTTCTCATGACTTGATAAGAATTCTGTCAGACTACTGTTCAGTCTTATCAGGTATTCCAACATGTCATTTGTTGCAGTCCATCTAGTGGGCACATCTTGGGCCGAGTTCAGGAGGGCATCTCCTTTGGTCTCTTGCACATTCCAAAAAATACTTTTATCCAAATGGCATCTCTTAAAGTGGGCTACCAGCACTCTCCCCTTAGCAATAATTCTGTACACAGATGGATGCCCATTTTGTCCAGCCTGGACTGCTTAATTGATAGTATGACCAAGGCATGGCATATGGTCAACTCAAATATCTCTAACTGCATTAATCATATTACTTGCATTTGTCCCTTACTATTGCAGTAACATGTCCCCACTTATCTTTCTGTTTTAGAAGGCCCCATTTGCTGAGGCAGTTGTCTAACTGCTTGGATATGTTTTCAGCTGTGTAGTTTTCAGGTTTTCAAGCTCTGCTTTGAAATTGCTAGAAACTGTCAATGAAATGGGCTGTTACGCGAACTTTTGAATCTTGATGACGATTTGACCATATGTTGGTGGTGTGATAGCCGAGTCCCTGCTTTCCTGCAGACGTTGTGAAAGTTTTTCTTTCACAACATTTTGGTTTTGCTGAAGTGGTACTTGATCGACTTGCCTTGTATTAAGAACCCCTGTTCAAGAGCAAATTTAAATTTTTAGTGTTTCCACTATAAGTTACAGCAGCAATACAACATTTGCAATGACTTTTTTCTCCCAGTTTGGAGCTGTGGATTTTCCATATCTACTGATTCAAATCCAGAGATGCCAAGTATCCCGATTTAGGCGGAATTATTACGATTTTTCACCCTTTATCCCGCGGATTCAAAAATTCTTCCGAAATTCCACTTTTTTACATTATTTAGGACTAATGTCTCCCGTCCCATATTTTGCCAAGTTAAAATCGACGTCCCTGTGCAAGACCCAACATATCAAATATGTATAAGCCACAGACATAGATCTACCAAAGATGCACGATCATGTCATGCCACGTACGTAGTACATGCATACTGTACTGCAGCATGCTTGCTATGATTCGGAAAACATTGGGCCTAGATCGACGGGTGACACACCTCATGCAGATATTTTGCAGTGTAGCCTCAACCACGTATGGTGTGTACGTAATACATGATGCCAGGCTAGTGCTAGTGCATTGCCCGCTATTAATTACGTAGCGCATTGGTCATGAACGAAAGACGGGAAGCGGCCCAGTGTAAATTCATGCACCACTGGCAACACAGTTTTTAAAATAAGACGTAAGTTTTGGGAAAAACACTTTACAAAAATTATATCTATATCGTAGCTGAACCATGAGATACCTACATCAAGTAAACTGAGTGGAACTTTTAGTGGCCCAGAATTGTTAAAGTAGTTAGGCCTACGTAATTTTGCCTAGAACGGGTGGATAGGCTACTAGCCTATTATATAGCACAATCGTGTTGGTGTGTCGTAAAATCCCATCAAACTAACTATATAGCACTACTACAATGCAGTACAGAACATTTTTACGGAATCTTCTGACGTGATCGGTGGATGAAACCAGGCAGACAGACAGGTCGACAGGCACTGTCTAACGTTAGGCCTGTGACATCTTAGGCAAACAAGTATATACAGTATTTATAAATGTTTTATAAGTTTTATAAATGTTTGTATAATTTATCTCCTTCACCATAAAGAGTTGAATTTCCTTAGGCCTACTGATGTACTGTTGAAGAAATATACACAGGGGAGAAAGTCCCTTTCATGCATATATTACCTATGATTATTTTGTTGTGTATATGTCACAAACGACTTCAAGTACTGGTTTAGAAACTCCTAAAATGCTGCAGCTTCTGGGGCTTTGCCCCCTGGACCCCCGGCTGGGAGGGCGCAGTGCTTTGCGCCCATAAGTGGAATCCGACGCATTCTTGGGATTACCATGATCCCTATTTTTCATTCTCACAACTTGGCATCTATGCAAATCCATAATATTTCCACACATCAGAATTGGCCTTTTCCTTTTGATCAGATTCCACCCTTCTGGCCTTTCACACATTTTAACTTGCAATTTTATCAATATTTCAGTTCATAATTACAGTGCAAGCTTGTAATCATTCTGGAAACCATTTGAGAAAAATGATTGTTATGCATGTAGCTCTTGCTTTACTGCATCTTTTAGGGTTGCAGGAATGACAACCCTTAGACCCTAGAGCAAACATCCTTCTTCAATCATTAACTCATAACACTTCCTGTTTTCAATTGTCCTAGTTCCTCACTTAAGTCTGTTTCAGGCCATTTGCACTTTGTAAAGGCTAATGCTCAAGATACAATTTTATCTTTCTCTGTACCTTTGTGATCTGACCAGCACTTACAGGAAGGCTGTTGATCTGTACTTGATACCTTGGATCCTTTATTTGTCCAAAATGCTGGAAAGTCAAACCCCTTTTTATTGCCCTCAAAACCTGATATTGGCAACCTTGACAGAAAATCTGCATTTGCATTCTGATTCATGTTCCTATACTGTATGTCGTAAGAGTATGAACTCAAAATGATGGCCTAGTGCTGTAACCTTTAAGCAGCTATTACAGGAATTCCCTTTTTGGGCCCAAATATCGGACTTAAAGGCTTACTGTCTGTCGGGAGCATAAAACCTCGTTGCAAACAGATACTGGTGGAACTTTTGAATTCCAAACACTATTGCTAGTGCCTCCCTTTTTATCTGGGAGTAATTTCTTTCAGCATTGAAAGGAACCTCGATGCAAATACAATAGGCCTCTCCTTACCATCAATAATGTGTGATATCACTGCCCCAAAATCAGTAGGACTTTCATCAACAACTAAAATCAGGTCTTTGTCCGGGTCAAAATACACAAGGAAATCCAAAGAGCTTTAAAGCCTCTTTACTTTCATCCAGAGCCTTTTCACACTTATTTGACCCAGGGAAGTGGTAGGAAGGAGATACAACAACCAAATCTGCCAGACAATATGTACTTGTAAATGGTTTAATTCTTTTCAGGCACCATCATTTGATTGACAGGTCTCTTTGTTCCTATTGTTAAATATCTGTTGACTAAACCCTTTTAATGGTGATCTCCTTTCTTTTCCAAGTAATCCCAAAACAAAGGTCATTGTTTCTACATGCTTTGATGTGAGGTTTGTTTCTGTTAATGACCAAACTGTAATCAGGATTTTCAGTGAAACGACTAGCAACAAACGTTTAAATAATGTACGTCAATTGTGCCCTTATGATTTTAACACGTCACCTACAGGAAACGTTTAAGCCTATACAAATCTCTCAGTTTCTGGCAAAATTTCCCATCATTAAGAAACATCTTTGGGAAGTAAGTAATTAAGAATTTCTCAGCTGACTTTAAATGAAATGGTTTTTAGTGGAACGAATAACGACTTAAGTTTAAAATTTCAAATTTTAACATGACAGCTGGCAATGAAAAGTCAACAAGTTCAAAGTAAGGGCTGTGTCTCCTCATTGTCATTTTGACAGTCATCACTGTTCCTAGTTTATCTTGGGTATGGAGAAAAAAAAATTTGAGAAGAAAGACAAGATTACTGTGGGAATCAAACATTGCTTCAAAGAGTCTATAGAATGATGGATCTCCTTCTAACACCTCCCTGTTTGACCATCAGTTTGTTTCCCTTCAGTAACTTATTCAATGGATTCATTATAGCTAGTGGATGAACTTGGAATGAACTGGCAATAATGGCTTATCATATGATAAAGTGAACCAGTTTTTGTGTATTTTGTGGACTCGGTGCTTTTAGAATGGCTTCAATTCCATTTGAGGTAGGTGATATCCCCCTCAGAATTTAAAATGGAACCCAATTACTCTACTGAGTCTTGCATCAGGACACACTTTGAGCCTTTCAGTATCATCCCAAATTCACTGTGTTTTGTCTTACCCTATTAAGATTTTCCATGTGATCATTATCATCCACCCCTTTGACAATTTAGTCATCCAAATAACATGCTACTCCTGAAAGTGTACTTAAAATTTTCTCTATGGTCTCCTAAAATCGCCATGGCCGAGGCCACACCAAATGGTAGTCTGGTATACCTGTACAGACCCAGGTGTGTGTTAATATAGAAGCTTCCTCTAACCCTAGTTGTCGAAAGGCATTTGTTAAGTCCAGTGAGAATTTCTTGCCTTAATTTAACTTTGTAATAACTCATTTGGCATTGGGAGGGGGTTCTCCCAAATTTCACTGTTAATAGTGACTTTGTAATCCCCACATATTCTAACACTGTCATCCGCTTTCCTAACTGGTGCAATAGGGGATGCCCAATCAGAGTAATCAGCCTTTTCCAATATGCCAAGTTTAATCAACCTCTTGATTTCCTCACTATTTTTATCATACATTGCAAATGGAGTAGGTCTTGGCTTATAAAGCCTCAAAACATCCACCGTCTTTAAGCTCTAGCTTTAACTCCTTTTACACAGCCAGTACCTTCTTCAAATACATCATGACCCACTGCATTGCCACTGCAGTTCTTTGCAAGTAAGTATGTTTACACCCAGGACTGAATTCCAGTCCAGTCTTAACTCTTGCAACCCATCTCTGCCTAGCAAAGTAGGGCACTTGTTCTCTTCCACAATAATTGGCAGTTTCTTAATCTGACTCATATAATCTACTATTAAGCTATCTCCAGTCAGGGATTTAGTTTCACAGTTGATCTCAGTTTGAGTCATCTGAGAGTCTTACTATAAATTTCCTCTGACATCAAAGTCTTTGCTGAACCTACTTCCATGTCATGTTTTCTTCCATTTATGTCCATGCTTATCTTTACAGGTTCATCTTCATCACCAGTAATTATCTTGACAGTGAACATCTGCCAGTTTTCATCCTCACTGTCAGGGGTACTGTCATTGACCTGTTTGACCTTCAAATCAAACTTTTCTTGTTGTAGATTTTCTTCCAGGTTTGGTAGATCTTTCCTCACACTCTTCTTTCATCAGATTTCGACTTGCACTGGCTGGCAAGATGACCTTTTTTGCCAAATACCTTGCACTTAAACTCTTTAAAGCGAGTCTCTTTTTAGGTGACCTGGACTTCCACAAGTGTATCAGCGCGAGTCCATACACGATTAACATGTGCAGCAGCACCTTTCCTGACGAGCTCAGTATTCTGCATGGCTGTTTCCATTCCACATGCCATCTTAAAAGCCTTCTCCTTGGAGAAGGGTAGCCTCATCTTTGGGGCCAAAAATGAATGAATCTCATAAAGCTTCATCTAAAAATTATTAAAGTTACAAGTTTTTGATAATCTTTTCAGCACAGCTAGGTACTGGGCACATGATTTTCCCTCATACTGCTTCCGCACATAGAATTAACAGCGCTCGGAAATTGTTGGTTGTGCCAGGCTGAAGTGTGCGTTGAGCTTCGCTGTTATGTCCTCATAGATAAGATCAGCGGGTTTTTGAGGAGCTACCAGATCTTTTAAGAGGGAATAAGTTTTAGCTCCAACTACAGCCAGTAAATTTGCTGACTTTTTCCTATTATCCATAATATCTTG
>WURT03162406.1:0-10684 GCA_009936505.3 Holothuria glaberrima | reverse complement strand
GTGGGTAAAACAGAGATAAAACAATAAGAAAAACACAGAGCTATAAAAAGTACGACCGCGCCCTCACATAGCCACATAGCCAAATGATGTTGTGATTCTGGGCTTGACAATAGAGAATACATACTGTAACTATAATTTCTTACTACTAATTTCTAACTACCAACACCTCTCTACAAATAAATCTACAACTCACGTATTGGCAGAATATGAGGTTGACTCGCTTCGCAGTCATACGTAACTCGTGGGCCAGGACACGCCCGTCTCCCTTTCGTCGGCCACTCGTGAAAGCAGTCTTAAAAGAACGAAAGGCTCACCACAGCCTCACGCAAAATTTAAACATAAGTGCTGCATTCCGAGGATACAGTAAGTCACACGGACTTTACTTCTCGTCCCCAGACTTAACCTCTCCCAACAATTTCATTTCGTCGAGACTTCCTTCTCAGTTTTAGCCACCAACCTTTTCACGGTGACTCGGAGCTAAGTGTTTAACTAACGCCGACACATAACTACACCTGCCTAACTTCATTCGCCCATTTAATCCCCATAACTATTCGGCTTCCGTTTCAATGGCAAAATAGTTACCTAACAAGGAACGCCGGAATGTAAAGCGCCCTGTGACAAAGTGCATTAAAGTTGTCAACGGTACTGATTCGATCTCTTTTCTCCAAACAGCAATCAGGGCACGAGATGGAGGCGGAAGGGAGGGGGAGGGACTACAGCCCCAATGTGTGTAGTAACTTTGTTCTTATTTTGGCAAACTTGACTAAAATTTTAGGCTAGAGTGCTTAGCCCACCACCCAGAATTGAAAATGGTCCTGCATGCACACTTAAGTAACTGGCCTGCATGACGTCTAATTACTCTTCAATGTTTTAGGCAGCTGTGTTTCATACGAATTTGTTTATTTCTTACATTACCAAAACGCAAAATAAACACTGATCGAATATAAGAGTTTCAAATTCAATTTCAAGTACTAAAGTGACAAGTTAAAGTAGACACTGTTCCAGCATAGTGCAATTAACGAAGAAAAGTCTTAGTAGTTGATACTCACATTTTCGAAGTATTAGGGATACAGGATTGTCGTTGATTACCCCTTATAATATTTTACCTGGAGTAAAATTTTACATACACTATAGATAGAATTTTCATACTTACCACAAACGAGTCAGTATTATGATGCTATATATAACTGCTGATATTGAAGTTAAGAAGCATTTTAAATGTTTATGTCAATATTATAGTGACGATCACGTATGAACTTATGAACAATAAGTAACATTTTGTCTATTTTACCGACAACTTCACTCCAACCTCCTTCTTCAAACTATAATTGTTCAAGTAAGGACACAACATTCAACATATCCTCACATTTACTGCAACATTCACGTAGAGCAACATTGCACATGCAATTGCAACAGTGCCAGTTAAATCCCCGTGATATGCGCGCAGTGCTTCCTCATTTGCGTTACAAACCCTCTAAGTATACAACATTCACGTAATTCTACAAGTGTCACGTATAAACTTTTTACGTCTTACCGGACTAACTTAGCAAATGTTTCCGTTTCATTTGGATACGAACCAAGAATTTTCAAAAAGAACAAAACTTCATACTAACATTTGTTAAATTGGTTGCCCGGATGCACTTCTAATAAAAAAGGAGAGGGAAGGTCCACCGAGTGAAAGCGAAATGGTCTGATGAGCAGGGGCGTATCCAGGGCTATATTTACGCCGGGCACTAAACTATACCACGACATCATCTAAGCGGAGCACCACCATGAAATGGGAGAGCACCGAGAAAATTTGGACCAAAAAATGCCTCCCAGCTTGCAGGAAATGGCACTTCCCAGGATTTTTTAAGTTTCATTTAAACATTTCAAATATTGATATATCATGTTTTAGAAATTTACAAGTGGGAAAATTTTATACTATAAATTAGATTCGTTAGAAAAAAAATGGATTTAAATTACTTATGACTCTGTTTTAGTGTTTGTTTTAAAGGCGTAGGACGTTGTTTCTCGACTGAGTGGGGAGGGGGATGAAAGTTGTTTCGGACCACCAACCTTGGGGAGGGGTCTAAACCCCTTTGGATACTGTTTGAGTATTTGAGGGTCCTTAGAAACAATTTGGTGTAATATTTTGCAAATTTTAAGGAGACTTAGTCAATTTTTATATTTTTTACGGAGGGAAAGTCTAAGGAGTTTTTCATTCTTGAACTGTCGAATTTAGGGGGAGGCGGACTTTAACTTCACCTCACGTCATTTTTGACAGGGGAGTGCTGACGATTAGCCTACATTTCTAAAGCAGAAATAGGCAAGGAGAAGCACTTATTTAAATTGAGATATCTCTGAGTCATACGTCTTTGGAGTGATATGATTCTCAACTTTTAAGGCGATCTTAGTTTTATAGAAATACTAATTACACTCCGGTAGAGCATTATTTAGCTCACAATCACAAATGCATTACTCGCAATGAAGTATAATGAAATTCAGTAGATGATTTATGGAGTTTTAACCAAAAACCAATTTCTTCTTAGACAACGTAAACTGTGTGCCTAAGAAAATTTATTCAGAGTCTAAAGGAAACGCGAACGATTGAAGTAAAATGACACTCCAAAAATAAGTGTTTTATGAAGGTTGGTGTCTCATTTATTTAATAGGTGAAGTGGCCTATTAGTACCTAGAATATGGCATAAAAATCTACATTGAAGGTACTTAACTCTCGCTTCAGAGACCGTATAAAAGGGGATTCTAAAAATGGACCATTCACATACATGATTCCAGTTAATACAGGATATAAAGAAGAAATATTTTTCACCATAATATTAAGATAAACTGTGAGAAGTGTTGGGTTTCTAGAGAATCACATCAAATATTTCATTTTGCTGGTCGTGATGCAATTTCGATTATAAGCAAGAACTCGCAACCCAGCCTCGCAGGATTGTCAATAAAATACAGTCAAAAATAGGGTTGGTGATTGGCGGGGGGGGGGGGACTACAGAAGATTCCTTTAGCCGTTAATGGTAATGTCCTTGGGGGAGAGGTCTAAGGAGAAGGGGAGTATTTTTTGTTCTTTTACGATGCTTTAGATGCAAGATGGTGCTCTCTTGGACAAATTTTGAATTAATTATATCGTGGAAACCTCATAATGTAGTAAACTCTTATTTTCGGTTAACTGTTAAAGAAAGGTGTGTTGTCAGAGGGACGGGGTTACAACCCTTTCCCTTGAAAAATTCTTGTTTACGTAAGGTGTATACATGCAAAACCGTGGTATCTTTGGCAAAACCTTAAAATGGACCATGCAGTCAAATACATCATTCCTTGAGTAAAGAAGAAATATTTTTCACCATATATTAAGATAAACTGCGAGAAGTGTTGGGTTTCTAGAAAGACGTCAAATATTTCATTTTATTGGTCCTGATGCAATTTCGATTATAAGCAAGAACTCACAACCCAGACTCGCAGGATTGTCCATAAAATACCGTAAAAACAGTGGCGCCGGCAGAGGTTGGTGATTGGAGGATGGGGGGGGTACTAAGGAAGGTGATGCCTAATCACACACCAAATAAACCCAGAAAATCGGTGTAAATTGTGAACAATTCGCATCGGTGGCAGTTTGCACCCGGAGCATATCCTTTCTTTGTCACCTTGTGTAGGTGATGTCCCGGGGGGGGGGATTTGCTCATTTATACGATGGCTTAGATGCAAAATGGTGCTCTCTTGGACAAATTTTAATTGATTATATCTGAAGGAAAGGTGTGTTGTCTTAGTGAAGGGGTAACAACTCTTCCCCTTTAAATAAATTCTTGTTTAGGTAAGGTAGATTACATGCAAAATGGTGGTATCTTTGGCAAATCTTTCAATTAATTACATGCTTAGAAATTATCATTATATAGTGACATTTTGGCTGTGGCATGGCACTCAATATAAAAGATATTTAACGACAAATACATGATATGAATGTTACCGTGTAGCCTATTCTTAGTCATGATATTAGATTGCCCTAAAATTCTCTATTGATGCAGGTTTCCTGCAGAGGTCGGAAATGTACGTTTTCGGACAAGTGTTTTGGTTAGAATAATGTGCTATTGCCCCAGTAATGGCTATAAGATATGAAGTGTGTACCGTGACAAATGCCCGCGAAGTCGGCTGAAACTTTGCATAAAAATCATTTCATAGCAAAAGTTGCATGCAGACTTTGCACTGAGAGACTTTAAATTCATAACAAAATACATCCGCCAAACAGAGGGCAAGCCTTCTGACTAGTAATTCATATAAGCTTTCAATTTTCATAAAATGTGTTTCTTCTGAATTCCACTACTTTTCATTCTTGCAAATGTTGTGCTTCTCCAGGAGGACTATGAACAAGAGCAATCTGCTTAATTGAAGATCCCTCACCATCGAGTAATGCGAATGTGTTTGAGACGATATCAATAGTAAACACAGCAATGTGGTGAAACTGTAAGGGCGCAGAGAGCACAAAAATTGATAGTTTAAAGAAATCTATAGTTTAAACGCCTTTTTGGCTCATTTTAAAATTTTCGGTAATATTTTCGGAGATCAATTGGGGCACGTGCACCTTGCCCCCCACGGTGCCGGCGCTAGTGGTAAAAATAGTAAAAGTTGATCAGGCTAAGTTTAATTTATGTAGAATTCTGTGAAATTTAAGGAAAGAAACATTTTGTGAGAAGAGATCCTTTACATGCATATTACACACGAATTATTATGAAGCTTACGATAATGAGATCAGGGAGATGGTATTAGCTGTGGATACATTGGAAAAAAAATGTTATTTATGCTTATCCAATTTGATCCACTTCAGCGCATGAAAAATATCATATAACGAGGGATCATTGCATTAAACGGTATTGACTTCTTTGTGTGGTATCTATAGGCAACTTCATTGTTGCCAAATGTATCATAACAAAGGGACTTTACAGCCAAAGCTTTGGTGCATAACTAGCTGCCCACAGTCAAGGGCAAAATTAATGTACTTGAATACAAGAGGATTCTTTATTGCCACCAAACAATCCGTCAGGTGTGCGCAGCAGAAAACTATTGCTCTATGCAACTGAGCCAAAAGGGCGTAAGTCTAAATTTTAAACACTGATTTTGGTCAGTCGTATATCGTATGAATATACGTATACCCACACGCATATATATATATATATATATGTGTGTGTGTAATGTAGGACAGTTTCTTATTTTACTTTTTTGCCTCCCCCTTTCTTGCCTTTTCTCACCCTTTTTTTTCTTTTCTCCCGTCATTTTTTCTAGCTACATTATTTGAGGTTAAGCTTAGCACTTTCAGCCTGAAATGCTACAGTATCACATGATTGCGCCGTCGAGAATCGATCAGCTATTTGTTGCGGTTAGCAAAATACTGCTACACAACAAACGTTGTGGTAAAATTTGAGTAATCCACATGAATCATTGACATTTCAGCAGACTCTTTCGACCCTCACGGTGAGAGGGCAACTCGCATTCTAGTTTTCTTGCCATTAAATATTGACAAGTTGATTAATCCATTAACACCCACCTCCATCTAGAGAACTCAAGTTCTTTACTAGTGGAGATATATTAACAACGCAATTACTACCCACCGTATCCTTGCTCTGTTGAAGCCTGCACCTCAGAGCTACATACTGATGGAGTTGTGACACGAAGAGAAGCAACAACGCGTTTATCTGTATCATACGTGGAACACATTACAGTATGTATGCCATTTCCACCAGGAACTGTCTCCCATATACGTAATACTGTCTTACCAGGTGACTGTGAAATGTTTGCTGTGATATTAACACTTATCGAATGATCGATGTTATCAGAATCGAAAAGACTACCATGAGAACCAAGCACTTTCCAGTACATAAGTCGAGGAGGTGTGCTGTTACAGGAAAACTCCATTATGGAAGAATCTAAAGTCTCATTTTCCGCAAATATGTTGAGCTTCAGAAAGGGATAGACGGATAATCTGCATGAATCCCAAGGACAATTACTATGATTATAACAATTATAAATACAGGAAGTGGTGTTACAGAAATAGCAAACACACATTTTTTCGGGAAAATTGTCGTCAATGAAAAATTCTCTTCCCTTTTCCGAAGACTCCTTATCACTGCAGGAATAAGGGATGATTCCCACCTTTGTAAAATAAAGAAAAGCTCTTTCCCCTACATACCGAGAATTTCCGACACTTGAAGCGTACAGCTGTAACACAGACCCTCTAATTATATCTACTTCGCTCGATATAACTAATTCACTATAGGAATCATTCAAACTCCATATTGGAATGCTTAGCAGACAGTAATATTTTCTTTCTGGCCGCCTCATTTTTTCTTTGACCACGGCTCTTCCATTTCTTGAAGAAACGTTGGAAATAAGTTGCCCATCACTATTCAAAAGAAAAATATTTGCAGTAGAGGAAATCCGAGATGAGCATGTTATAGTTATATCGGATGAATCTGCATAGCTGTACTCTCTGATTCCTGTCTTGGCCACATCAGATCCATATAAGTCCATATCTACTATGACACCTAACTGTCAGTTGTATGGTTGCGTTTCAAGTAAAATTACCAGGAAAAACAACAGACACGATCCAAGAGCACAGAACTCTTTCATAATTAAAAACTAGGCAAGATATGAGTGAACTTACGACAAAAAATCTTCAGATGCAAACTACGGTTTTTTGCTCACAGAATCATAAGACAACGGTAGGACGAGTCTTCTATGCTTTGCACGATGGTGTGAAGATATGAATATGAGTTTTATTTCCTTGTCCATTTTTGTGGAGTACTGTTATATCGATACTGGAGTCTAGCGAACTTCTGTTTACATAAAAGTTATCTTTATAGCAGCACCAGGTAGGCCAATAGCAGACTTTAACGATTGCAATTCATGATTGGAAATAGGAGTATAGATAACCGGCGCCATGCCGAATGGAGTGCCTTCTAATTTAGGAGTAGTGCTACTACATGGAGTAGGAGATAGTTCCCAGTTCCCATGCTCCTTTTGTATACGTGACGTAATTATTAAAGTCTGCTATTCTATTTCCATCACTTTGCGTATAAAAATACATCCGTGCACAAGAGGAGTTCTTAAATGTTGGCGTCGTAGGGTGCCTGGTAGGCAGGGATGCAGAACCTGGATATGTGGATTGTAGGGAACGAAATTCCAAATGGGTTGTGAAACAGTACATTGCAACCGCTGCACTGTGTACCTGCCGGTCGTCCCTTCAATCTGACCGGCAGGGGCGTCACTTCAAGGAATGTATATGGGTGCAACACAACCCCAGAATTTTTTTTTTAAAGTACCGTCTGTCGGGAAAACTTTGAGGTCCGTCGGGAAAAAAATTGCCTTTTTTTTTGCAATTAATTTACTTTGTCAGAAAGAAATATTTTATTTGGGGCTACATAGATATGTCGGAATTTTATGATCACGTTTTACTTCAGTGAATTATTATTTTCGGGAGGAAATATTGCTTAAGATACAATTAACTAGAGACCTAACCAATCCCAGATGTGACTGTATTGGGAAACTATTTTATTTGTCGGGAAATCATCATTATCGTTAGGAAAGTGCTCACTGGGGTTTTGTGTCAATGAAGTTTGCTACACTAGTAGGGAATCCATTGTCTTTTAATGAAATCTAGGCTGTCGGGAAAATAGACGAAACGTATTGCATAATTGTCTGCTATGAAATAGATACCGCCTGTTAGAAACTGTGAAAAAACTTTTTGGAATATGATGCAATTAAACCTGACTGCTGGTCAGGGATGAGTTTTAGGTAGGTCTATACGTGGTCAGTTGCGTTGGGTCTCTGTCGGCTTGTAAGTTAACCACGCAACACACCGTCTGGGTTGATATCAGTCTATCTACTGTTCATCAATCACATACGAGGCCGAGCACTTAAACTTTCTGGAAGTATCTGCAACTGTTGTCTGATTTTGCAAACGCTTTCTTTGTTTGCCAATTCATAAAAAATGGGTCGCAGTTGGTCGATGACAGCTGCACACTGTCATGACATTATTCAACTGCGATGGGCACCACTCCCCGACTCCACTACAAACATCAAACAGTTTGATATTACGATATTGTAATGAAGTAGACTGTCGGATCGCAGTAGGGAACACAAGTCGGGTAAAGAAACAAAATTTGGCACACCCTTAACCGACCTGACTGCCACGCGACTGGTTTTCACCGTCGTGTCGTTGTCACGTCGGTGCGTGCAGTGTACACTGGCTTTTCATTAACTGAAATTGTGGAGTCGGAGCGCTTTGGTATTTGCCGTAAACACTCTAAAGTGCTTACACTTTATATTGTGGAGGTTACCAAAGAGGATCCCCTTCCGACTTCTTCTACACATGCAGTGCCATAAACGTAACCGAAAAGCCTTAAATTCTATTTTTTCGGCGCATTTCACCGCGCATTATTAATAGGCGCTAATGGTCCAATTAATAATCCAAAAAGGAGAGAGCGTACTTTGGATCATGACAAAACTCCGTGCAATCTTCGCGATTGTCTATCCTTGCTCTCAACCCTCCAACCTGCTGCATCATGAAGAAATCGAATGGTCATTAGTCCTAGCTATTATGAAACAAAAGGGATAATCTCAAGTTTTAGGTATGTTAAGTGCGTATTCAGTGCTATTTTTAGGTAGGTAATTGCTACGGAAAATGAAGGCAAACATAAACATATATGAACAGTACACAAACACACACATATAGGTATGTATGTTTATATATATATATACATATTACGCTAATTCCTCATGGGACCACATGTTGCTACCTTCACTCCCTGCTTTCACACATTTGCAGACAATCGGTATCTGATGACCAGTCAAAAATAATGGAACATGGAAAGGTACGTAGGTCACTGGATAGTAGCGGTTACCCCTGAAAGAGGAATTTGTCTTAGGTTGACCGCCACCAGGTCCGTAGTCAGAAATTGGAATTCTCAGTCAAGGGGGAAACCTCGAAATTAGAGAGGGATCGGAAACAACCTTGGGCGTGTGTAACTTGGGCCGCGCCGGTATACAGTTGATGCTCCCAAATTTAGGGAGGGGGGTATTTTTCAGGGACTCAGCCCCAGCCTTTACTCCATTTTTTGGCTACGGCACTGACTGCAATGTCATGCATAAGGCTATCCACACAAAGACATATCTTAGTTGCATTTTGGTAGAATGGCTAGGGAAACCAGAGCTCACTGATCCGTCACCACATTTTCAGATATTTGTGCAACGAAATTATCAGTCTTTTTCCTTGTACAATTATTCTAAAAGAACCCACCAGCAAAAGCGAGGCTTCTGCTTGCATTCATTGCCCAAATTACACGGCTGCCAGGGTTTCTATTACACACCTCTATCATGGATCCAAGTAAGCCCCTCTTCAGTCACAAAAGAACTGCCCCTCCAACCCAAGTGGCTGGTCACAGGACCGCCTACGACGACATTGGCGAGTAACAGAGACTGTTAGGAAGACAGAAAGTCACCAATAAAAGGTAGAGTGCGACCAGATCTTTCGTTTTATGTTTCCTTGCAGCAAAAGCAGTCTTTGTCAAGTTCCTTTTTCATTCTGTAGTGTGCGGGTGGTGTGGGGCGTTGGAGGATGGTGTTGCGCAGTGCCAGGATGTGTCAAGTAGTGCGGGGTGTCCATCATTTCTATCTTGAAATATCGTGTTTAGAATGTGACCTCTTATGACCTCAAAATGACCCCTGTCTACTTCTCACTGTCGATTCAGCTTACGAGGATTTTGTCGTTTCACCTTTGGAGACCTCAGATAATTTTTGACCACCAAATCCAACAGGGTTCTCTCTCTTAATATGACAAATCTGTATACCAAGTATAAAAAGCATCCATCGTCCCTGACTTGAAATGTCGTGTTATCGGTTTTTGACATCTTATGACGTCAAATGACCTCTGACCTCTATCAATAATCAACTTCCTTCTCTCAATATAATAAATTTTCCTTCAAGTAAAAAAAGTGTCCATCATTCCTATCTTGAGAATAACGTTTACAGGCAATTTCAAGGTTTTTGTATTTTCACCTCCGGTGACCTCAGATTACCTTTGAGCTCTACTTAAAACAATAGGGTTGATTTTGTGCTTGTATTAGAGGATGCCACGCAAAGTTTCCTATAACTAGGCACGACAAAGGAAAAAACAACACAAGGGTAGTTAGTGTGAGCTTGACTATACCCTTCAAATGCTAGGTATGAAAAGCATCCTTGCTTCCTACCTTAAGATATCGTATTAAGGATTTCGATTGTTACCTCTGGTTACCTCTTTTAACCTCTTACCTATATCAAAACAACAGGGTTCTCCCTCTTAATATCAAAAATCCATAAACTACGTATGAAAGGCAGGCATCATTTCTATCTTCTATGAGATGACCGTATAACAAGATAAGCGTTAACAAACACATACACACGAATACACACATACATACAAACGTACATACATCATGCATACTGATACCGGTAAATACGTACTGTCTACTACCACTACTACCACCACTTCCAGCACTACCAGCACTACTACCACCACCACCACCACCACCGCCACTACCACTACCACTACTACCACTACCACTACCACTACTACTACTACTACCACTACTACTACTACCACTACTACTACTACCACTACTACTACTACTACTACTACTACTACTACTACTACTACTACTAC
>WURT03162383.1:0-28266 GCA_009936505.3 Holothuria glaberrima | reverse complement strand
TATGACACCAAATTTGTTAATGTAGGACAATTTTTCATTTTTAGGTGATTTGTCACTTTTTGCATGGAATTGCCCAGTACCACCACACACTGGGGAAAATTTGAAACACAGCACCCATAAAAGTTACTACAGCAGATCCATAATTTTGCATAAATTGTCTTTGCAGATGGGAAACCATTTACCCTCCTGTGAATTTTGTAAAGAAAAAAATTTAACCCAAGTTTTTTTCTGAATCAAGACTTATGTTTTAAAGGTGCTCTTTTTGATGGGAGCTGCACAAGTGAGGCTTGCAAAGATTTCTGTCAACCTTAAAAAATTATTTAAATGTTACAACTCAAAATTGGGGTTGCTTGAAAAGTTAAAGTGTATCCAGTTAAGTTTGAGTTGACTTGAGGTTAGCCCTGAAAAAGGTTATTGTGATGGGAATTGTCCTGGAAACTACTGTACTGTAGTGCGAAGCACTGCCTTGTACCACTAGGGTGGCCTTACTTCCGGCTTTCTGCCGGATTCCCCGGCATTTGGGCAGCCTGTCCTCCCCTTCTGCATTACCTCAAGCCAGACATTGATTTTTCCTCTTAGCTAGGTCACAATGAGAAGTTTTACAAATTATGTATTAAAAATGTAACATCACATTTAAATCCATTCCTTTCAAATACGATAGTACCATGTGGAAAAATTGCAAGCATATCTGAAAATATGAGCAATACTCATTGGTTACATTTGCAGGCAACCATATATAATCATGGTCATCATCAGTTTGATTAGCTAACATGTACCATGCGTAGCCTTGTGTTAATCGCAGTCTTCTTGATACACAAATCTTGTGGTACTGTAGCTAACCTGACATGGCTGAAGACAGTAGGCCTATGTCCTCCTTTTTTGGAATTTGAAAATGGTCACCCTATGTACCACACAGTAAAGAAACACTCACCAAACATGGGAGAATTCTTGAAGTCCTTCTAGAGAATGATCAGGTCTTACAAAGATTGACTTGAGAATCTTAAGTCTTGCTTTGGCAAAGGTGCAGACAAATGGTTGCCGTGGAGTGCCATTTTTGGTTTTGAAACAAGACTTTATGTATCCAATAGGTCTGATGGTAAATGAACTTGCAGTCTCTTCCTGGTCTGTAAACATGCCTTCTGTAACCATTCCCTGGGATGCCATCAGTCTTTTAGACATGCCTGCAGGGTGATTCAATTGAGGTAAAAGAAAGCATCTGCTGGAAGAAAAATTAAATTTGCACTGAATTGGAAACTTACACTGTACCTGTATTAAAGTTGCTCCTTTTTTTGTTGGAATGGGGAGGGGGGAGGTATGACTTTTCTTTGAATGCAAGTCATCATCTCCCATCAGTGCAGTAATTCAACTTTCAGGCTGAAAATAAAGCAATTACTTTGAAGTATCATAATTCATATTTTCTAAGTGCTCATTTCTCCACTGAATTATTGGTCAATGGCTAAATGTAACCTAGTTGATAATATAATGCACTTATCACTTGAATGATCCACCCCTTTAAACCTGGGCATTATCAGTTGACCATTGTTAATGATGTCCTTGACAAAACACATAAAGATGTATATTGACATACTGCACTCCTCAGTCAATTCTGTGCCTGCTAGTGGAATGTAAAATGACACATCCATTAGTAACATATCTGATGCACAATCTGTAATACTGATGGACATTTGAGTAAACAAAATGGCTGACAATCTTGTGATTATTCCTGAGGAGAAGTGGCGAAGGTTGGCTACTGTGTGTACAAACCGTAAGAACTGACTGTTTGAATAGCCCCTAAGTATTAGTGACTGACATCTGAGTTGAGTCATTCGAATAATAAGTGCATTTTATAGTGTTTTAAACTGGCCTGCTGTAGGCCTTCACATGCAAAGACATACTCATGCTGACAGGGGGAGGATCAATCTTTGAACCATGATGTGCTGCTTATCCATTCAGCAGCTGTGTAAGCAGTGCTTCAGTATGTACACTACAGTGCAGTAGGCTGCAAAATTCCATGACACTGTATCTACTGTACTGCAAGAATTGCCCCACCACAGTATGGGTTTGCACATACAGTACAGTACCCTAAAAATATTTGCTAAGAAATTTTTCCTAGAAAGCTAGAAATGACATTTCAAGGTGATTGAAATACAGTAACTTTGAGGACCTTTACTTTAGAGATTTTACTGTATGATGGGGAGGTTATTAAACAAAAGTTTTGATGAAAAGTTTCCCTACAGTAACAAGGGTAGCAAGGGTAATACAGTATTTAGATGAAATTTCCAAAGCTATTATTAAAATAGGCCTACATGTAAAAAAATCATTTTGTGTATTAAACAAATACAAAACAATATGCTGTTTACTCCCTCACCAAAAGGGTTTTCTTTCAAGATTTAATTGAAATTCCATGATAACAAGGAAATTCCAAAAAAAAAATTTCTTAATTGGATGGTTAAAATTCTGTGATGTTCCAGCTAATTGACATGCCCATGCTTCAGTGACTGCTTACTTACATGACCACCTAACCAAGTCCCTAAAACCCTGTCCAAACCCTACAGTACAGTACTTCTTCCCACATCCAAGCCCAGGTTACAGTACCTCATGGGACAAAATTTGCCTTTGCTGAAATCAGTCATACAGTACAGTAGCTATTGCAGTTCCCACTGGTTCATTTCTTTGATTTATAGCTGTTTCAATGAGCAGCAGCTTTTGTTAAAAGCTTTGATGAGCATTCTGGTACAATAGTAGCCCAGCACCTGGGTGGGAAGGGGGGGGGTTTACATTACTACTAAAAACAAATTCTGCCCTGAAATTAGTACTGGTAAAAAGGGGTCACATTAAATGAAATGACCCTTACTCAAATCGCCTACCACTGTACAGTGCAAAACCCGACCTCTGGTTGAAAAGTCGCGATTTTACTTGATGTTCACACCTACAGATTATAGCCTAAAATTTATAAACATCAATAAAAAATATTAGAAAACCTGATAAGTGTCCCAGTGGCTATAATCTATAGGTGCAAACATCAAGTAAAATCCCGACTTGTCAGCCAGAGGTCGGGTTTTTTACTGTTCAGTGGTAGGAAATTTGAGTAAGGGTGATATCACGTAATGCAAATTACTAATGGTCACTGAAGGTTAGATCACCTTTCAGTTCATCTGAGATAAAATGCTATCAAATGTCAACCTTATGGGATATTGACTAATTGCTTAAATTTGCAACTTATTGGTATTGATAACAACTCTTGACAAGTTTTGGCATAGGAAAATTTTGCAAAATGTTTACCCCAATCCCATGCCTATAAACCCCCTAAATTACTTTACTGGCATGAGCAACACAAAGATGATGTCTTCTACTGTACAGCGCCTGCGCTTCAGCTTAGAATTCAGCAAGTTAATAGCCATTCTGGAAAATACTGGTACTGTACTCTGTTAAAAATTTCAATGATCAACTAGGCCTACTGTACACTACATGTACGGAATGAAGGTAAAGACGCTTCAGAAACCAACTTAGGTCTTTGTACCAACTATCAAAACTAGATCAATACATTCAAAAAAATTTAATTAGAACTCCTGCCTATGCTCTGTCAAGAGAATACAGCTTGATGACTAGTCTACAGAACATGACCTTTTTGTTGTCATACTAGGCCTGCAGTGTGTTAAGGGAGTTTGTTTGTGCTGGAGCCATACTGAAAAGTTTGTATGCTGTGCTTCACAAAATTACAGTATGCCAAGTGCTGTCACATATTACACAGGCTCATACTATGCAACTTTTTTATACCCCATTTTCAGACAGAATAAGCTGTTAAGTGTTAATGTACTGTACTGTAGGTCCTAAATCCTAATGTGTACAGTATTTGACCAAGGGTATACAGTAGGCTATCAGTGTTTACCCCACAATGACATCGTCACTCTGAATCACACCAACAGGGCAAAGTTTATTGCATTTGTCAATCATGCTATAAGCCAAAAAGTTTGGCAAACAGTGTCATACACCCCTGATCTGTTATAAATACTGTTGAACTTTATAGTATGGTGCTGGGGGTAAATGGTACCATCTAAACTTTAGGGTCAGCCTTACTTATACTGTGCTACCATCACTGAATCAGTTTGGTGCAGGTAGTGTTTGCCAACATCTACAATTTTACTGGGAGTTTGTTATCATAGTCCTAGTTCAAATGAGGAACAAGAAAGAGCACTGTACAATTTAATAAGCAGAGCATGTAGTCAAGGGTATATGATACCCTAATTTGTGGTGACTTTAATCACAGATCAATTAGTTGGAGCACTCTACAATTTTTATACTTGAACTTGGAGTGTTTCCTAGAGCAACATGTCAAGGAGCCTACAAGAAGGGACAGTTCATTAGATCTAGTGCTGACTACTTAGTGGTCATCTCCAATTCACTACGCCGTATTACGAAGGGTTGAAAAGTGCCTATTGTGTGTAAGAATTGCGGCAAGAATCCAAGATGGCCGCCAAGCTGAATGAAATATTTCCAAAAATTGTGTAAAACATTGCAAATTTCACACAATTCCGAATCAAAATGATGTAAATTAATGTTTAATAATTAAGACTGAACTGTATAATTCTTGGCACAAGAGTACTTGCCAGCCAATATGGCGGAAAATTGCCGAAGAAGTAAAAACAATACAGTAAAAATTCCCACAAAAAAAAAGAAAAAAAAAATGCAGAAAAATCTCAGAAAATAATCATAAAAAATATATTCTGATCAAAAACTCTAAATATCTTTCTAGCAGATTGTACATAAAATTCAAAGCATGATTTTTGATATTTTATGCAGGACCCCAAACTAACCAAGATGGTGGAAACAACAAAATGGCCACCAATATAACGATCACAATGTATAAAAATAATATGAGAAATAATCATTAAAAATACTTTGACAATGTTGCTCTTAATACTTGGCCATACTTCATGACAAATAATCCCAAATGATTTTTTAAAGTACTTCTCTTGGATTCAGGTCAAGCATATGGTGGAAAAAGCAAAATGGCCACCAATGCAACAATTATGTCATATATTATAATAATAGGAAAAATAATCATTAAAAATACTTTTGACACAGGTAGACCTAATTTGTGCCCATATAATTTTGTAAATATTTAAAATGTATTTTTGTGGACGTTTTGTGCAACATCTGGGTCGAACAAGACGGCGAACACAACACAATGACTGTCAATACGTAATGATCACAATGTATAAAAATAATATGAGAAATAAATAATCATTAAAAATACTTTTGACATAGTTGCCCTTAATATATGGCCACATTTCATGACAAACAATCCAAAATAATATTTTAAAGAACTTCTTTTGGATTCTGGTCAAGCAATGGCGGAAAAAGCAAAATGGCCGCCAATGCAATAATTATGTCAATATATTATAATAATAGGAAAAGTAATCATTAAAAATACTTTTGAGACTGGTAGACCTAATCTGTGCCCATATTATATTGTATATATTCTAAAAGTATTTTGTGGACATTTCTTGCAACATCTGGGTCAATCAGGGTGGCAGAAATAGCAAAATGTAATTATCATAATACATGTATGATAATTACATGGGCGGCCATTTTGCTATTTGCGCCACCTTGGTTGACCTGAATTTCGACAAAAATGTTTTGAGAATTATGTTTGATATATATGGCTCAAAATATGGCCAAATATAAAGAGCAACTGTCACAAATATATTTTTTTTAAGGATTATTTTTCCTATTATTATAATTTATTGAAGTTTTCATATTAGCAGCCATTTTGTTGTTTCCGCCATCTTGGTTGACCCAAATGTTGCAAGATGTAATATGAAATTGCCCTTTTTCCAGGCAGCCATCTTTGATTCTGGCCGCCATCTTGGAAGTGGGTTACCCGAGAAACATGCCATGACCAGCATCTATTTCATTGACCCCGGAAACACTTGAATTGGCCCTTCATTTGTTCATCTCCGTTTTTTTACAGGCAGATATGTGACATTTCCTATTTTTCTGGCAACCATCTTGGATTTTGGCCGCCATCTTAGAAAATCGGAGCCGATCAAGTGGGTTCCACGAATATAATCAATAGATAGGTCGAAAAGAAACTCCCTGCTAAATTTGGTACTTTTGTCCAGCTGGTAACATTAAATTTGCAAAGCCACCAGACTATCTGGTGAGACCTCACCTTGATTAAAGTACTGCTCCCAGATTTGGAGACCACATCTTGATTTAATTGAAGGAGTGCAAAGAAGGAAAAAAAAAACAGATTCCCAACCTCTGTGATAAGGATTATTCTGAGAGACTCAAATGTTCTCATTTAATGCCTTTGGAAACAAGAGGGCACACAAAGCTGACCTGATTGAAATCTTTAAAATTATGAAAGGTTTTGACAAGATCCCTATTCATGCTCTGTTTCAACTAAAAAGTCATCAGAATTCCCATATGATTACAAGAGGGAATGAGTTGAATATTCTCAAGCAGTGTTAATCTTACTGTATGTTGAGACAGTAGTGACTTTTCTCAGCATGTCAATGATGACTGGAACTCTATCTGCCCCACTAACCAACCAGGCCACTAGGGACTTTGTGCCATACTACTTACTATGTAGTTCCTGGTCAACCAGGTACGTAAACCAGTACTGACTACTGTCCTGTCAGTAGGTCAGGCTGCTTCAACCAGTTGAAAGGATTAGGCCTTAGGGTAAGTGGCCATGTGAATAAGTAGCCACAGAAGTATTATTATTCACACCGCTACAGTGGGAATGAAAACTCTTCACGGGGATTAATGTTACATATATTGGCTAATTCTGTCAGACTACGTTCTTCAGAATCAGATCTAGAGCTAGCCTACTGTACCAGCACTTCAGTGTACACTAAAGAATGTCGCATATTTGGGTCAAGCAATAAAGGATAGGCCTAAGCCTATTTTAGGCTTAACGATCAGATCCCATTTGTGTGTCTAATCAATTGAATTTCGGTGATCATAAATCATTTACCGATTGAAATATACAAAAGACTGAACACAGCATCTCAGCATGACGTTTCAGAAGTCTGATAATGAAGATCTATCGATTTTTCTTCCACGGTTTATTTTGCGATGCGCATGCGAGACGTTGCGGCACCCACTTGAGAAAAGGTTGCATGTGTCCACTACACCAACACTAAGCTCTATACGTAGGCCAGACTGAGACGTAGCCGTATACTTGTTTGCCGAAGTCAGCAATGAACTTCGTCAGAATATTCACTATAGTGGGCATTATGCGGGACTACAGGGGGTGGGACAAAGGGACAACGTCCGCCACACATTTTTGAAACCTTAAAAATGATAAAATAATGAAAACGGATGAAGGGAAGGAAGCGAGACCAGAGAGATTATAAGGCAGTTTTTAGTCGTTGGTAAAAGTTACCATGTGAAATTTGTGAAATAGATAAAATGATGAACATCATCAAACTGAATGTCATAAAAACGACAGACAGATTTTTCTCAACACGCTTCGCAATGAAAACTAAGCCTTACAGACTGGTGAAGATCAAAGGTGGGGAGGCAAGAGGCAGTTGGTGTTGAAAACTTGTTTCAACTAAAGCCTAGACGTAGTTGCATCATGGCTCCCGGTCAAACTTAGTACATGACTTGAAGCCCTGAAATAACTCAGGGTCATTGACAGCACTAAATGTGTATTTTCCTGTAAAGAGAATCGCATTTCTCAAAAAATTTCTCGGTGTGCTTCGCGTGAGTTCAGTAAAAGTACGTGTCTCGAAGTTAGCACTGCTGTCCTCAGTGGCGTAAATACAGGGTGGTGTGGGGTGTGATCGGACACCCCCAGTGAAAATCGAAAGTCGGTCTCAGGCTGGGCGCCAAAAAGTCGGTCTCAAATCCAGTTTAACTATATCATTGGGAGTCGGTCTCCAAGAAATGTAGTTGGTCCCAAAATAGTTCACACCCCTTGCAAATTCATGTATATGTGCCCCTGGCTGTTCTTACTAGGAAAAATTTTGAGGAATTGCCGGACTCGTTATTTACTTCTTGTAACTGGGCCGGATCGGATGGCTCCGTTGAGTAGGCTTATAGCTAATTAGGTCTAAATAACTATTTCCAAACCCTGCTTGAAAACCCCTCCCTTTGTTCACTTTTCCCACTAACTGATCACCATCCTCATCAAATTGACCGAAAATTACTATCTAAAATTTGCAATCAAGTTAGCATAAGAAAAATATTTCATTGGCATTCGTTTGAACTTCATCTTGGGGACGCAGTGTTTTTCTAGAAATGGTCCACAATGGGCGCAAAAAGGCTCTCTCATCTCACCGCAGACAGTAAGGTTCTCCTTACTAATTTTCTCTTGCCCCTCCAATTTAAACAAAAGGCACCTTTTTAGTACACCTCCAAGACAGAGGGGCAGTACCAGTATAGCTGGATTTACCTTCGGGGCCCGTACGTAACCTATTATAGGAGGGGTCCTTTCAGTATTTTGGTGTATTTGAATGGTGGGACAAATATGTAACACCACCATTGGCCTATGTAGCCTACAAAGAAATTTTTGACAAAAGTGCTGACTGTGAATTTTCAGGCGGATTTCTGTGGACTACTAGACCCTGTTTATGAGTGCTTCACCACCCTGACAGCATGGCATAACCTTCCAAAAACGTTTGAGGATTGATTCATACTGTGTCCAGCTTTTCGGTTTTTGAGGAGGGGGTGCAAGCTTTTATTGCCCGAATCTCTGAATGATTTTAAAAAAATCCTACCAGATTCTCCGAAAAGTTTAGGGTTATTTAAAAATTTGGGGCACACCATGCCCAATTACTCTCTTTCCCTAGTTATTATGGGGCTGGAAGTGTATCAATTCTAAACATGAGTCTTATCCCTCCCTCCCTCCTCTCCCTCCCTCCCTCCCTCCCTCTCTCTCTCTCTCATTAGCTGACATCCAAATGATAATATAGAGTATGATGCCGAACTCTTTACAACTATCGTATTTTTTCTAATTTTGATTTTGAACCGACGAAAATCCAGACGACCAGCTTCCAGCAATGGGGAATGGGCGGGATGGAGAGGTGCAGGAAGGCCGGGATATTAGACTTCCCTGATAGGTATAGCAAAAAGGGTTGAAGGATTAACAAGCGCGATTCGGAATGCTTTTTAGTTGTAAGTGTATTTGGGATCACCATCTATACCGTCTATACCGTCCATCTATAAAATGTATTGGGGCAAATTCGTATATTTTCAAGTTCCTACCTTAAACATCATGCTACAAATTAGATTGAAAGATCACAATTATTGATGCAAGGCCCCTACGGATGTTTGGAGATGAATCTCTGTTTTTTTAATTGTTGTGATCAAATAGTACCGTTACCATGTATAATTACCTTCATAATGGTCACGAGATGGAATGCAAACAGTGACGCATGCGCGCGAAGTGCGCCCAAATTTTTTGTTAAATAAGATTTCCATAACAAAACCTGCATTCTGCATCGAGACACTTTCAGTTGCCGAAATAACATCCATGCCATTCAAAAAGCCGGTCTTTTACCTGGTAATTCGTAAACAGCTTTTGACTTTTGTTGATGTGCTTCTGTGGGAGTTGCTATCCGAAGATATTGATAATGAGAACAACATTGTGGAAAGGTTTGCAGAACGCGGAGCGAGCGAAAAGTTTGATAGTTTGCGAAGAATTTGCGAAAATTCTGATAGTTTGAGAAACATTTGTGACAGAAAATGATTACCATAGATCCATCACTCGGTCGAAAGACACCTCACCCTACCCCCTACAGAAATCTATAGCTTAATCGCCTTTTGGATCATTTTAAAATTTTCAAAAATTTCGATTAGGGGCATGCGCCCCCATGCCCCCCCCCCCTTGCCGGCGCCTATTAGCTAACCAAGATTTTTTTTGTCTAAAATTACCTTCTAGATTGCCGGAAATGACACTTCTCAGGCCTTCACTGCTCAGGTAAGTTGCGGATAAACATTCATTAACAAAATTTGTATTGCCTTTAGTATCAGCTAAGGTCATAGATTTTGTAGGGTCTCATTTGTTCGTAGAATCCACGTAGTCGAACAAGTGTTTACACAGTGCCTGTTCAGTTAACCGGCCTGTTCATGATATTCATGTAGGCCTATTGCAGTTCCATTGAACCCTGCATATGTAGTGGTAAACATGGCAACGTGGAAAGGCAAACACAAATTTAGCAGAAACAGGCAATTATACATACTACATTTTAAAAACAAACAGCAAAAAAAAAAAAAAAAAGGATTATCAGAATTTCTGCTTTGCTGACAAAACTGGCTACCGATACGGTACATTGTGGAAAGTGCGTGCGCGATAATGTGAATATTTAAGTTTGCACAGGACTTTTATGAGAAACTGGGTACTGTTGGGGTTATGTAACCTCTCCTAGGTAATTATTACAACATGACCAGAATACAGACAGGATTACTTGCGCACGAGCTCGCAGATTTCTGTCACTTATGTGACAACGGCAGCCTATCTACTGGTCTTTTTGGTACATTTCGTTAGCAACATGTAAACGGTGCTAGCCGCACTATACGATATTATGTCCGAGCACAAAGGTATAATTCAGGAAAGTATACAAAATTCTAAAAGGGGTGGGAGTCCAGTGAGTGCCGAATGCACGAGTGAGACGCGCATGGGTTCAAGATTCGGTAGTAGTTCCCTCTCCTGACATGGGGTTTTAATTTCACTTACAGTGGTGCAGTTTGGTAATGTATATATAACCTTTCTATATACAATAAGAGGAAATAGTCTCACACCAAAATAAGAAAAATAACAATTTTCATTTATAACCCTGCGTATAAGGCAGCAGTTAACGAAAAACGAATATACCAGGCAAGTGCTGTTTTGATTGATGCCCCATATTTAGCACACATGGTTATGTTGATATGTTATCAACAGAATATCATTATGTCCCTTGAAAATCAAATATGAAGTACAGATTTTTATATGTCAGTGTCAAAACAACTGGGTTCTGCATTGCTTTTGATACTTTCATAATAGCGAAATAAAAAAGACACGCCAACCAAAAATAACGGATGTGATGTAGTTTGTGATTATTACACCATTTCAGCAGGCTACTTCTGGTGAATACGGAAGGGCAACTACGTCTGTCGTAGTTCCTCTCTGGAAAATATTTTTTACTCCTGAAAAGGAAGGGGCCCGGACCCCTTTGCACGTCGTATTTCGGGAAAAGGGGGATCCGGACCCCTTGGACCCCTCCCCTGGATCCGCCCATGCTGAATTAGCCTACTCTCAAAGTAACGAACAATACTTTATCATTGACCTTTAACAGCTGACTTTTTGAGGGTGCTTATGCAATTAATTGTCAACTCTCAACTTCCTATACATAACATTTTCTTTTTAGTTGATCGCTTTTGCAAAATGAGAGAATGAAATTGTTATTATTTCACAAATTCAGAAGAGCAAATGACAAGCTGCTTCATACCAAACAATATAGGAAGATTAATTGGTTCGATTAAATACTTGTTTACATCCTCTGATAAAATGTTAAGTCGTTATAAAAAATGTAAGGTTCGTCGATTTGTCCTTCCTAGCCTTTGTGGGATTATTCAGCACCTGTAGTGGACGACTTTTGCCTGAAACGAAAGATATTTCTTGACCTTTCTCCAATAGTCAATGTTCACACCAAGAGATCAATAATTTGTCAACAAATCTTGGCATGACATCATGATTTGATGTAAACGTGATATCATTGAAAAACCATCTGCTTTAAAACGTACTTTGAACTTTGAGGTAAATATGTAAAAGGACAAACCAATTCATACTTTGTTAGTATTTACATTTAAAACATTAGCAGTGAATGTGTTATTTCATATACTGTGTGCAGCAGATGATTGTGTTTCAACGTATGACTTTGAGAGATTTTCAGTTATCCTACATCTGAGTTTAAACAACGAAAGCAAAGTAAGTTTGCCTTAAAAATGATTTCACTTATATACCAACTTCAAGTTCATTGTTAACTATTCTTTTTTACGTAACACTGCTTTCGATTTTTTGAGGTTATGAATATGGCGGAACAAAGCGGTGAGATCATCCTATAGCTTTAATAGAGAATCCGGGTATAGTTTTTGTACAATTGGGCCTAACAATTCAGAGGATTTTGTTTTAAAGTTGGGGTGGTAAACTGAACCTCGATAGGGATTAGGAAATGTCATAATGAAATAACAAATCTGTGATTTTTATTTTAAAAACAGTGAAACAGAACACAACTTATCGAAAAAGATGGGAAGTATTGCAACATTTGACATTTAAGACTCTCAAACAATCAAAAATTTTCCAAAGGGAGGGGTGACAGAACACCCCTCCACCCCTTTGATTCCTGTCACAGGACAGTGATCCTCAAAATTCATTTGCCCCATGTACTGGTTACGGTGCCTGAAAAATAAGAATTGTAATTCTCTCCTTTGATCATTAATTAAATGGAGCAGAACCAGGTTTGATACCAAAAGGGGACAGGGGGTATACCCCAGTCAGGGAAGATTTCCCCCTGTTTGGAAAGATTCATTCCGGTTTTCTCGGGGAGCCTCAATGTGTACGATAAAGCATGTAACCGTCCTCCAGAAGGTTTAAATGATTTTACTCTTAAGAAAGACAGCTCCTTTAATAAAATATTCAAATGTTCTTCACGTCAGAAAACCCAAATTTCAAATTTTTGTCCAATGAAAAACCAACAATTTAGCTATCTCTCCGTTCGTCACCTTTGTCGGGGATTCGAGTTGATGGCTGTCCATCGGGAAACTTGAATTCCAAATCCAAATCCTGGCGCCAACCCTAAGCAGAGATATGGCACCAAGGGCGTAGGAGGCGGGGGATGGGAAACGACAACCCCCAGCGAAATTTGTGGGGGAAGTATGCTTCAGTCCCCCACTTTCCAAGAATGAAAATCCCTTATTTGTCTCTTTTGTAAGAAATGTCAAAAATTTTCAGTAATTTACCTTACAATTTGTATGATACACCATATTACATCTAAGGACCTTCAAAAATCCAAAAGTTTCCTTAGACCCCTCCCCAGGTCGGCGATCCGAAACAAGGTTCAACCCCCGGTCTTGAACAGCTTCCTACGCCTATGTATAGCACAATGTGCTCAAGGGGTACATTATGAGGAAGGGAACATACCTCACACCCTCTGAAGGGCTGGGAAAACGTTTTTAAATGCCCGTCAATGTGTCAATTTAGTTACTGGATCTCATAAAGAAGAACCGTAATTACGGACAATATTTCTAGCAATAATACTTTGCAATAAGAAATTTCTTTGACAGCGGTAATATTTTGCGATAAGAAACGAAGAAAGGCATAACTAGAATGTCTTTAGTATCCTACTCCTGAATACTTGTATCATATTTACTGTCCGTTGAGAAGCTAGAGTAAGGTTGGAAGCACCATGCACCCTTAACCATCATCCAACATTCCAACAGTCGCCAATTCAGCGAGGGCGGGTACGTGCCCCTACGCCATCCCGTTTGACTTTCGAACAACCCCCCCCCCCACCAATACACCCAGCCAAAAGTGAAAAATGCATTTATTATTGAGAATTTCTTAAACGTTCAAAGGTTTTCCAAAAGTGGCATCAATCTGCATCAATGCCACTTTAAACAAAGGTCAAGGGGGTAGACTAGCCCACCTTCCGCTTAACGACTCCTGCCAGGGCCGGATTTAGCTTGTGGCGGGCCCGGGGCCAGAATAATTTGGGGGCCCTTTCACGATTAGGCCCACTATCTAAGTGGAGCGCCACCATAGGTTGGCGCGTAGCGTGCAAGAAAATTTTCGCAGAACATGCTTCCTAGATCGCTGGAAATGGCACTTCCCAGGCCTTGCAAGTTGCATCCAAATTTTTCAATTTTAAAATCTCATGTTCTGAAAATTAACTATTTTGTGGCAATTCATATGTAATTTTTTTACATTTACGTTGTTTTTTATAATGCCCCTCCAGGAATCAATATTCCGTTTTCCATATGAGAAACACATTAACGCAATCTTCCCCTCCCAGGTGTCTAATTTGGGAAATACATTTACTTCTGTTTCAGTTGAAACCATCATGGAATGGGCTTTCTTCTTGCTTTGACTTTAGCAAACTGCCCCGCGATGATGTCATTTTGACGTCGATATTTTTGAGCACGTTGGGTTCCATAGCAAGGATGCTGAGGTTGACACTGGCGTGGCCAAGAATTTTTTTGTAGGGGCTAACTGCAGGGCCTGATCGCCGGCCTGGGGGAGGGGAGTAAGGAGAGGGGTTCCCCCTCCCCTTTGAGAAATTTTTGAATATTTAAGTACCCTCAGATGCAATCTGGTGCAACATTTAGCATCATTTGAAGTCAATTTTTTGTTCCATTACAAAAATTATTAAAAATATATTTTTTAGAATTCGATTAGGGGGGCATGGCCCCCTGGCCCCCTCTGGTTACGCCAATGGAGGTTGATGAGAAAAGAGACCCCGTAATTCTGGAAGCTAGTCCCAAGATACGTCCCCAACATTAATGAAGTGTCTGTTGTAATTTACTGCTAGTAGCCTACTACAAAATTTATCACACTGACAGAAGGGATGGAATAAACTAGCTAGCTATGTCGAGTGTAAATGTTCTTGCCTATTAGAATTCGATTTGCATAATGTGCACGTGACAGTTCATTTCATTTTTATTCATCGGATTGAACGGTGACTTTAAATTTTACCTAGGCTACCTGAAACTTTAAATGAGCCATTCATATTTACCGATTGTTCGATAATTATGGAAACAGGACTGAAGACTTCATCGATTGGTCACAGTGAAGTGTATGGGCATAACACAGCAAGTTTAAGGGCAAAGGAGGGCAAAAGCCCCATAGGATGCCCTGTGAAAAACCAGACCCAAAACAAAACGCAAAACAAACCAAAAACCCGTACAAAAAACCACATACTACAATCAGATTCTGCCACAGTCACAATAAAACTTGTCAATGTTTATCTTGAAGCAATTGACTGAAGAGGAATTAACAACCCACTCAGGCAGACTGTTCCATTCATTGACGACTCTGTGAGAGAAGCTGTACTTTCAAGCCTAGAGAAATGCTTCACCAGCTTCATACAATGACCACGACCACGGGAATTAGCACAAACCTCTAAGTACTGTAGTTACAATTAGATGATTCATACCAGAAAGGAATTTGAAAACCTGCAGCATGTCCCCCTAATCCTTCTTAACTCAAGAGAAGTAAGTCCCAGACATTTGAGTCTATCATGATAAGGGGATTATCACATGATAGGTGGTTAATAACTAGAACGCCATCCAAATATCTGAATGCCCACTAGCGGATTAAGGGCGGGGCAACAGGGGTACGTGCCCTGGGCCCCCCACATTTTAGGGCCCCCACATTTGGGAATAATATTTACCTTGGGGTGTTTCCGGTACTGTAAAGTGTTCCTTAGATGTACTATAAGGCCCCCACAAAATTGCGTCCCCCTGGCCCCCAAAGGCTTAGTCCGGCCCTGCGAATGCCAGTAGCTTGTTTTGTGCAAAACCGACAGAATTCACATTAAGTTTGTAAACACTGAATTCATGGAGTTTGTGGGGTCACGTATGTGATAAGTTACGCAAATGCCGTAAAATAAAGACCATGCATCTTTATAGGCCCCATGTATTTATGGGAAGATAACTTTTGTTCGATGTAGAGTTCCGAACAAAGGTCCGTATTTTACATGTTGAACATCAACGGACGGACGGTAAAGCATCTCATGCCTCTAATTTTTTTGACAACCAAATGTGGGGGCCCGGGGCTTGGGCCCCGGTTGGCCCCGTTTGTAAATCTGGCACCCTGCAGACTGACTCCTGCAGGTTCTTTCATGCAGCCAAACAACGAGGATTTACAAATAATAATAATATGTGAACAGGTTGTGAAATATAGAACCAATTTGCCACTTCCATAAAACGCGCCCTTTCCCTTAGACCCCCTCGGACCCCCTTCACGAAGTGCCAATATAAGGATCCACTCGGTGCCAACTATCCTATGTACACCTCTGGCCGCGCTGCTCGAAACCTTTTAAGAATTTCCCAACGAGGTATAACCTAGTCTATGGCCCTTCGTGTGTACACTCTGTAACTAAAATATTTCTGCCTTTGCCAGCGTGTCTGGATTCATCCAGGTGCTGTTATCTGTTTTGATTCATGGAAACTCTACGAAAAAACGTCTTTCGTCTTGTTGGCATTCTGTTGTTTGTGGCTGTTCTTGGGGTACATAGCCAATCTGAGCCAGAGCCAAAAATGTAAGTACAGTTAAACTATTTGGCGTCATTTGTTTTCTTCGATATTACATATCTCACAGACAAATTGTTATTCAATCACGATGCCAAATAACAACATGTACGACCTACAACCATTTTAGTTTTCTGGTAAAAACTGTCACATGATGCCCATTTTGAATACTCGAAACCTACACTCTAAGATAAGTTAACTAAGGGACGCAAACCGGGAACTTGTACAACATTTGACTAAATTTGTCTCAAAATTGTCTACAGTTGATTAACAAATGGGCAATTTTCGTCATCAATATTTTTGAGCCAATTAGTCTAGTTTAATATTTCACCCAATTCAGATTCGTGTCCCTGATTTTTTCAATAATACTGGCTGTTGACAGGTTAAACACTCAAATCAATTTGCTACATAGTTTGAAGCTTTAATTTATTATTCGTCTTTCAGTTTTACCATTTTGTTAATCACACCTTTAAGTCCTATAGCAAACACACTGAGTGTGTTTACAAACAAATGTCGTCACGGCTGGGCGTCGAAAGAGTTGGAAAGGCGCGCTCACAATGAAAGGTAGATTCCAATTCGTCTACTTTCTGCGTTCAATCGCACAAGCGTTTACACGCGCAACACCTAACGTACACCCATGTGCTCTTGCGCATGATCTATGCCAACCAATGCCAACCAGTGACGTAAGCGTGAACACCCTAATAGTACTTGTAGAATAAAAGAGGGGATAAGGGGAATGAGGGACGAGATTGACGGAAAAGGCTAAAGGACATTCATTTTATACTCCCAAGGGACCTTGCAGCTTTCGGAGACGTTGAGATCTATCACATTTAAGTTTGAAATATTTTTGGGAAGACTTCTTCAAATAGTCGGTGTATTATTATCATGATTATTTAATTGGAGTGTCAACGAGTTTACGTAGACACATATGTGTCACTATACAAGTCCATAACCAGAGGGGTCGAAGCGGGGGGGGGGGGGGTCTGACGACCTTCCCAAAAAAGTAGAAAACTTCCTCTCAGGTCAACTTTGAACATAAATTTATTTCAACATTTTCAAAGTGTTTAGCTAGCTACAACGTACCTCAAAGCAGTTTTCGATTATTCGAAAGTTTTCGACTGTATATAACCTCCAACTAAGACAAGACCCTACCACCTAGCCGGCGTTCACATTCATGAATAATTCAAATGTTTCAAATACTACCGCCAGTTCCGACAGAAAGGTAAATCTCTTTAAGGCACTATGCTTTAGGGTTTGTCCTAATAATAAAAGCTCAGAGTTAGAAAAGTAGAAAGAGACAAAGTTTTAATGTTTTTTTAAATTAAAACTTTCCATTCTTTCTTATCGAAAGTTTTAGCATTCTTCTTTAAAGCCAATTCAACGGAAACTTTGCAAATTTTGCCCAAAATATATGGTACTTCACATGCGTGAAATTTTCGAGCAAAAATACTGCAGCAACTCATCCGGAGGTAGTCCTGTAACTTGTGATGGGAATCATATATTAGGGTTTACTGCCATCTTTACAACTGTCTTTAAACCAGGGAGTTGTTATTCGGACCACTCCCTGTTTAAATCATCTATACCTACGTATCACGGGAAAAGATAATCCATTCAGATTCTGTGATCCCTACATGTTTTGGCTGTGGAGAGTGACCCTCGTTCAATAATTTAACAAATCTGTTTCAAAAAGTTGAAATGTTTCAACTTTAAAAGCTAAACTAACCATCAATCATTGATGAGCAAAGGTGAGCGAATCGGCGTTGGTGGGGTGGGGAGCTGCAGCCCCGTTCGAGTAGATTTTTCCGGAAAGTATGCTTTTTTGGGGAAGTGTGCATTTAACTTTTTGGACCCCCCACCCCCGCCCACCAACTGGAAGTAGTCCACTTATGCTTCTTTTGAGGTACAGAATTGCTTTTTCGACTGTCGTGTGCACGTAAGCACAACTTCCTCATGAAACATTCCACATTATCTTTGCATCCAAAACACTGATGACCTCAAGCTCGTTATTAATTTGACTTCAGTTTGACATATGCCGCCCAAGCACACTTTTGAAGGTAATATTATTTACTAACTTCACACAAATCGATATGCTTCAACAAAGCTAAACACAATTATCTCACAATTAAACAGAATAATACAAGAAAGTTTGCTAACAGAAGGATGGGTTGCACGAAAAATTACATGTCACAATAGCGATTGTGAGTCACCCTTTATCGATTTATTTCCGCACTTATAGAAAATACAGGAACAACACGTTTTCAACGAAAGCTTTGTTTTGGTTTTAAAAATTTTCAACTTTTCAATATTTGTCACGTACTCACAATTTTAAACACATACCTAGTTTTTCATTCTTATTGCGAAAGCAAATTTTTGTAACTTTTGAATACAGAATTTTTATGTTCTTGTAACAAGCACAAAGTCAAATCTTATTATATTCTCACCTCCTTTGGATATAACCAATCTAAAGGACTTATGTCTTAAATACTCGTTAAATTCGTTAAACCCCAGTACTGGCGTTTAGTATCTTCGATACTGTATTGCATACATTTTGACAACACAGTGATTTTTAAACTGTTTTCCGAAGTATGTAATTCTTACAACTACTGGAATTGTATGGTAGAAATTATAACATTTCATCCGGCAAAGACAAAATACTCTTTTCTTATAACTTGATAAATAGACCCTTGTAGACCTTATGCATATGACATCACAGAACAGAATGTGTGCCCCATTAAAATTGAACAATTGTAACTAAGGCCGTGTCGTGCGTCCGTATCGATAACACACCTGCGCATGTACAGAGACGGCCAGTATGCCAAATTGAAACGCAATGACGTCACGTGAAAAACCTCTATTGCAAGATTGGATACAGTATTGTGTAAATATCATTTTTACACATAGTTAAAACCTGTTCAATTCGGCATAAATGGAATTTGAAGAAAATACACAAATATCTAATTTCGAAAAATGCCCCAAAGAGGTCACCGGACCGTTATGACGCAATTGACGGCACAAACACTGTGCTATATGGGGTCGGTCGGTCATCCGGGTCTTTTTGTTACCCTAGCAACTTTGGAGTGAAAACAACAACTGACTGCAGTACAACCATATGAGAACACTTCACGCGCTACACTGCTGGAGTGAAAACAGTCCCTGCACTACACTATAGTGCAGAATACCCGCAATACATTTGTTTTCACTCCAACACGTTGTTGTCATGGGGAAGTAACGTGTCACCGACCGACCCCATAAGGACGTGTATCTAGATGTGGAACTAGTATACGCTGAGAAAGAGTTATCTTTTGCAACTTCATGAAAAGGCACTCACATCACAATACCCGCAGAGCATAAAGACCTTATGCATTGACGTCACACTGACGTCAATTTGGAGGAAAACAATGAAGTACACGTGCACGAACGGCTTGAATTCGCACTAACGTGTAGCTGAATTACGCTCGTATATGATTGGTTGACAAATAGATCTTATGCATTGTCATTGACGTCACACTGACGTCATGTTTGGAGGAAAACAATGGGCACGTAGCTGCACGCAGTAGACTTCGCCGCGCGTGCAGTAGACTTACGTGCGTATCCGATTACACATTAACCAATCGTGTGTGTGCGGTTGAATCTTGCTTAGTCACATTTTGAGCCAATCACATTGACTGTTATTGTTAAAACGACGCACACGGTCTTCTGTGGCAACACGCGCGCTCCTACGTTCTACACAACTATGCACAACGCGTGCTTCTGTACTGTGTTACTATGGCTTTTCTATACTTATGACAACTCTGAAGCTTGCGTAAAGTTGGATGTAAGACGCATTTGTATTGAAATCAAATCGGAGTTCAAAATTATCATCTATGACTCCTTACGAAGTATAAACCTTATCCCAGCACTTTTAAGCCATCAAAATCAATGTCATTTCTGCTTTACGAATTTCGAGACTTGTTCAACTTATGAGGATGAAACAGTGAACTTGACAAAGTTTGTGAAGTTTGGTGAAACACTCCATAAAATTTAAATGACGTATTTTACTAATTAACTAAGTTCTAATTAGTCTGAAAATTGCAAAAAATCAAATATGTATCAAATCTTGCTTTTAAAGAAGTTTTTTATTTGCTCTTTCTTGTTTCTAACTTCAGAAACTATATAAGTTCGTTTAAATAAATTTTTGCATTAAAAAAGCAAACGTTGAATCCATTTGGTATAAACTATAAACTATAATCAAGACGCCATAATTTGTAATCAGTTTCTTACAAAGATGCAGCAGTATACTGTATATTGTCTAAATGGATACTATTTTGTGAAATTTCTTTATTCTTTTGCTGTTATTTGGTGAATAAATTATGTCTCCCAACTGAATCGTTTCTTCAGCCTTTACTTGGTAACTGTCCCTAAGATCCTGGTTGCCGGATCGACGGAACTTATCCTTGTCAAGTTACATGAGCCATACAAACCAGTCGAGGTATGGGTTACATTAACACTTGATGGTGACGTCATTGCAGAAGAATCCTCTGTTGTAACTGACGAGAAAAAGTATCCTTTAGAGGTAAGAACTGTTTAACAGTTGTCTTGTCCTTTACACGTTTCATAACTAATGCATACAGCTTATACAAGTTGGTTTTCAACTTTAATCTCCGTAACCGATCGCTTTTCGGCCTTTTGGTTACTTTTGTTTCTAGCTAGCTAATGCTAGCATCACACCGAAGTAGTTCTATCCCGTTCTACCTCGTTCTAAAATGCGTACTAGAACGGGGTGCGATCACTGCAGCAGGCGCCGTTCTAGGGACATAATTTTTGGAGGCTAAGTTGCCACTGACTCTGGTGAAACCGGGTAAAGAGAAGGCACGTAGCCATGATGTCTGACAGAGGGAGCACAGGTACCGCAAAAGTGGGCACCGAAGAATACTATGTTTGTAGCTAGTGATGCCACCAGATGATGGCTGTTTGCGAGAACCACAGGGGATGATATCTCAAGCCCTACACGCATAGCTTAAAGAATTCGTAAAGAAATCGCACCTACGTGTGAGCTCGCGCGCGAAAATTTCTCCTTCCCTGGTAGGGATTTGCCCCCCCCCCTCTTGTGATACGGAGACGTGGAATTTGTGGGAAGCTTCACAAGTGAACGGAACAAGACTACTGTCATGATGGTGCTTCTTCAGCTCCGCACGCGTAGATGAAGAGTTGAGTGTTTTTCGAACGGTGAGGGGATCATGCTGTCATGGGCTACCATAAGACCCTTGTGTGATTCAGTATAAATTTTGTGGGATCCAGACTAAGGAAAAAACCCCAAATGTCTAAGATACGTATACGATGGGAACACTAGAATGGATCTTTGAGCTGACATCCCAGTGACACTGAGAATTCATCAAACTCTTCACATTTCACAATTGAGTTAACAGATATCGTGTCTTTAAAGAAAATTTTGCATAAACAGCTTGCAGCAGGGTGAAATGTAGGACTACAATCATCATGAGCGGAAAAGTATTTTTTGCATTAGTTTGTGATTCGAGTAAATTCAAACCATAAAGTCATCACTGGCATGTTACGAATGTGCTCAAAGTAATAGATTGCTTCAAGAAAAACTATTGATGCCCGCTTCTAACGTTGGGAGTTCATAACCTGAGTTTGTGCTAGAAAAGTTCACTGATACTTTTGTGCTAATAATCTTCGTAAGTGATATAGCGTGGACTGTAAGGAATGCGCGCAAAGCGCGCCGAAATTTGGGGGTATATTTCATTGCCCAAAAAAGAAACTGAATGCAGACTCAGCCAGGGGTAGTGCTTGGATTTGTCGACATGGGGGCCAAGCGCCCTGACTAGGGGCCAGCTACTCTTAACCCCGACAGATGCAATGGGTTGCCGAAAGGATCCTGAAAAAAATGGGGTAATATTGAAAAAGATTTCACATTTTTGTTTTCACTGAGAAAAGTTGCGTTGGAAAAAACTGGATTTTTATTGAAGAATCTGCCCTACTTAGGGCAAACGAAGAAATTTGATGGGGTGACTGCACAGTCGTCGTCGGGGATTACATTCTCTATCTTAACCACTAAGGCTCCCCGACGAAACTAAAAAATCTTTTTTTTTTTTTACAAAATATGTTTGCCACGATAGTGAGGCTGAAGAAAGAATCTTCCAATAGATAGGAAACGGAGGCTAAAACTTCGCAACGATGCAGTTTTGTGTTTCTCTACAATCACGACTACACGCAAGAACAATATTTGTGGAATATTTAACGTTGAATATATCCAATATTTTTGAAATGGTGAGCGTTACCGTTAGATAGAACTGAAGATGAAAGATGAAAGCGCGTAATTTTTTCAAGTTTTAGAAAGAATTGTTACAGAACTTACTGCCTACAGGCCTGATGAAGAGTCATTTGGAACACTTTTCTGAGCATATCTATGTCTTTACCACTACTAGCCTATATAAAATTTTGCGTTTTTTTGGGGGGGGGGCTAGGAAAGATTTTGGGGGTTAAAGCCCCCCTAGCCCCCGTAGAACCGCCCCTGCACGGCAGAATGTGCGGTTTGTCGTAAAATATCATGCTAGTTCGAACTGGGTCCACAGCGTCAAACGGGATGAACGAGCTTCAAACGGACCCTGTCCATATGCACACGTAAGCCTACTCAAATTCATGTCCGACTGCACCAAGTTTTATTATGTATGCACATCTTATTGGTATTAAACTCTAGTCTTATTAACTATGTAAGTAATGTTTTGCGATTTCAGCGAAAATGAACATGACAGCACACATTGACTCACTGCAAGTCTTTACTCATAAACAAGCAGGATTTTCTTCATCTTTATATATAAATAATAGAAGTTAATAAAATTATTAATAAAAGTAATAAAATATTTGTCAATTACTCTCTTGTCTTGTTGTCTCTTGCCTTATGTAAATTTCTGTTTTTGTACTTCGTTCAACTATGCTTATGCCACTACCACTAGATATTATTAATCACGAAGTAACGAAATGTAAGTGTAGATTTATTTATTTCAATGCAAATTAGTCACAAGACTTTCGGTTAGGCATATTATGTTTCCAAAACTCTATTACAGTGTATCTGCGGTTTTATTTTCGGGGTACTTTGAGACTGGGTATTAAGGTTATCTTGCAGAAAAGTAAGTCGCCATTTTTTCGTTACATATAAAGGCTGGTGACTACAACACTTGCTAAAGGTGTTTTTTAGTCGCCAGGTTTATTTTTAATCGCCATTGCAACTACAGCGACCGTAATTGAAAAGGCATGTCTATCTCGTTTTAAGTACGTTGTCAATCAGTCTAATTGCAGAACGGGATGGACGGGATAAAATTTTGAGCAGGCTCAAATTTCTAGAGCTCCCTCCCTTCCGAACCCGTCCATGAAGTTCGTAAACAGACTGTTATAGTTGCCACTACGTCCACTTCACAGTTGGAGCCCGTTCGACAACATTTTCACAAACATACTGAGAACTCGTTTCTGTGAAGGGGGTATAATGTGCCATCTATTCTTCTCAGCTATTCTAGAACGGGACCACGCACAACAGACCCATGACGTAGAGGTTTGAAGATCAAGAGGTTGCTCACGTAAAGTCTGGCTCTTAGGGGATGTAGCTCGTTGGGGGAGCCGAACTGCTTCGGGAGTAACGTTTGGTTTCCACCCTGACTCTTCGCCAGACGGCCGAGGGACTTTGGAAGAAGGAAAAAAGTAGATATATTTAAGAACGTGACTCGTACCTCCAGTTGAATTAACAAAAGCACAGACTACGTTGTTGGCTTCTGATTAGTTATTCAATAAGTCAACTTGGCACCTTGGTGACATCATATTGTTCTCTTTCCGACAGGTGGGGGATCCAGAAGGGTGCTTCCTTTCCCACCAAGGTGGGGACAAAAAGGCTAGAATACGAGTACATTTTCCCTTGGTAACATATCTTCCCCTCCTCTTACCACAGACGTCACAAAACGTTGGACTGACAGTCGATTGTTCTACTAATCCCTTCTACACTCCATATTAGGTGTTTAGGAATAGGACGTTCTCTAAACACTTTACCGCCACTTTGTAAATATATTTAGATGCTAACATACGCTTTTAATTCCTAACCATTGTTTCAAAACAAGTGTAATTGCTTAACATTTAGTGTTTAATCGCTGAACAAGTTTAGAATTTAAATGTGTTACAAAGTGGGGCAAAATAAGTGTTCAATTACTAAACGCAATTTTTACAGCGTACTTCTACTTTTAAAACCCTGGTGCCGCCAGTTTCCAACATAGTATAAACTGGACAGTCTACTCTACAATAAAGTATAGTTACAGACTAATAATACTCAATACTCAAAACTAATTAACACCTGCAACCTCTCATATCGAAACTCCCTGCGCATTATTTTTCCTGGGCAAAATAGGGAATTCTCTGATGGAGGAAACGCAGGGATGTAGTCTGGGCGAAATCCCAAGGGGGCAGTCCATGACTCTGTCTACAGAGCACCAAGTGGCGTGCCTGCAGATAGTGGATATCCCGGCGGACCCTTTCTTTTTTCGCCTGAGTATGCCGGGCGCCATCTGGAAGAGAATGCTGAGGGAGGGGTACATGTTAGGTCTGCAAAATTGTGCTATCGTTATCAAAGCTTCAGTGATTAGCCCATATCTTAACAAATTGTCAATATTTAGTGATATTCTTCCTATCTTTGGCTGGGCGTAAGGTAAGAGGTGCTGTCTAAGAGCAAGGGACAACACCATACTCTTTCATACATTTTTTGTCTATGTGAGGTGAGTTAATGGAGACGATATGGTGCTATCTTTGTTACCCCTAAGATTCGTAAGGTGTTGAATTATATGTTTTGAAATCCTCATTATTTGGTGAGATTTTCTTTTTGGTAAGGTGTAATCGAAGGGGATGTTGCCGAAACGGAGGGAGGACACCTCTACTCTTTGAGAAATTTTTCTTGTTCTAAGTTTTCCTAGACCCAAAATGGTTCTATCTTTGGTAAAGCTTTGAACCGATTACATGATCTGAAATTTTATTTATTCACTGAATTTTCGGTTCTTGCATGAAACTCCTACATGACTGTGCGGGCTTCTCCCTAGAGCTCTTAGGACGCAACTAGGGGAACAACTGGTGCGTAGCCGTAGCGTAGGCATTGCAAATAAATGTTTGGTCGACATGTCTCCCAGATGGCCATGCATGGGGATGACACATTTCAGACCTTGAAGTTGCATCAAAACGTTCTTTACTTAAATAACTTCCTCTTTTACAAACAAATTAAGATTTCAAGAAGAGAAGTTAGATTTGATTTAAAGGGAAAGTGCAGCCACCCCCATGAATGAGTGTACTCGGGTATGCTATTTCATGAATTGCTCTCGAGAATCTCACAGAGTTGTGTTTCTCACAGAGTTGTGAATTTACTTACAGAGTTAATCATTGCTTTAACTAGAACATGTAGTATTTATGTTCTAACATATGAAAGATTGTTGAAGTAAAATGAGGGTATATTTGTGAAGTTTACTTGTTTCAAAATAAGGTCTAAAAAATAAATTCTTTGTTTTGTCCTCGACCGCCCGCAGGTAATTTCTTGGCGCTGGTATTATTTTTTTTACTTTTTTTTTTTACCTTTTGTGTGATACACAATCCAATATATTTTCCAACGAAACTTTTTTTTGTTACTACGAAAGCCCATTAGTGCCATGCGAAAAATATTTCTAATTCGTTTTTACGAATTGTTAATTCGTTCTTACGAATTGTTAATTCGTTCTTACGAAATAATAATTCGTTCCTACGAATTAATAATTCGTTCCTACGAATGAATAATTCGTTGCACCGAATTAATAAATCGTTGCTGGGAAATAGATTAAATTATTTTGAAACACTATTTTCCGAAAAAAATGGTTTTCTGGTACAGCCCATCAATGTCTCCTTATGATTTCACACTCATCAAGCCATTAGTTTGAGCTACTCTTAAAACGTTTAGTATATTTCTCAGTGATATATAGTCTTACATATAGGCGTTTAGTTAAAGGAAAAGAGGGGATCATGTAGCAATTGCATATCAGTGTCGACATTTTCGCGGAAAATGAAATGAAGTACAACACGTATTACACATCTTTACAAAAAATTTTTTCGGCGCGCTTCGTGCGCACGCAATGTATTCAAAGATGTTTCAGAGTAAGCATTCCAAATACTTCTTAGCCCTCTTTCATTACACCTTCTCGTCTTTCAGTTTTTCCCCCCGTCACAATCACTTTGTCTGAATTCTTGTGGAAAATTAGACAAAATTGTAATTTTGTGAAGTGCTTGGTGCGCAGGGGCGTCGATTTGATTTTGGAAGTGGTGGGGGAGGGGACATCTGACCTAAAACTTGTCCCCTGTTCTGGTGAGGAGTCTATAAAAGGAGGGTACCCAGATGCAAAATGGCGCCAATGTTTCAATATATGGGGTTACTATGAAAATTGGGGGTATATTTCATTATCCAACGGAAAAACTGCATGCAGGCTCAGCCAGGGGTGGTGCTTTGATTTGCCGACATGGGGGCCGAGGGACCTGACTGGGGCCAGCTACTCTAAGCCCTGATAGATGCAATGTGTTGCCGCAATGATATTAAATATCAAATCGGAAGCAGAACAAATAAAACGCCCCTTCACTCACACACACACACTCTCCAGAGAAATTTTCCTCATGTTCCTGGAGTTACGTTCAGTGTCACTTCAACACTGGCTATAGGCTATGGAGAATACCTACGTACTTCACTGGTTCGAATATACACAGCTATTTCAGTGGCCTCGCGGGTCTACCTCGCAGCGTACCCGCGAGATACAGTCCACTCGATCAGCCCCGTGGAAGTACTAGAACTTCCATGGGCCACTGCTCAAGAATGTTGTTATACTCTCGAGGTTCAATGCACGTGGCTATACTGCTGTTCGCTGTGCGTACAGTGATACCTGCATACTACGAAAATAGAAAAAGTTTCCTTCAATCGACATTGCCACGCCACTCCCAGACATGTTAGGTTGGGATTGATGTGCTCACTGCCTACGTGAGGGACTGAAATGTCATTCACATACTTGTGCGATGGGAGAGGCTTGCAGCATGTGGTGGGGGGGGGGATGTCAGACAAAATTACTATGTTCTTTCATTTCATAATGTTTGATGGAAACTGAACGTTTTATACGGCAGGTCCGACTTATCGGTTCAGAGTAGGCACTCACTGCAGAGTTTGTACCTGATCTCCAAACTACAGTATTAAACATGCCCTGGTCTGAATATAATGCGCATATATGTACACGTAAGTCAGCATGGCGTCATACAAGCTAGGCAGTGAGGTCAATCAAAAAAAAAAAAAAAAAAACCGCCTGACGGCCTTTTTGGGCAAGTCTAAAATCGATGTTCTTGTATAATAATTTTGTTTCCCGTTTTGTCCTACAGAGTGATTTAACTGAATGCGTTTTTCAAGTTAAATTTTTCTTTTTGAATTCTTAGCTTCTCAAGCATGAAGTCTCATAAATGTTAAAATGCAACTTTGGAAGTCTAGAAAGTGTCATTTTTGACAAAACTAGACCTAGCCTATAAACCACGCACCAACTGATGGTGTCCTTCAAGTAGCGCACTAAGAAGATTCGCACCAATACTTCGGCTGCGGCATTACACCGTGTCATACCATAGTCAAAAACCCTAAGTAATGAAAATTTCTAAAAAATATAATCATTTCAAAGCTTTGTCAAAGATGTACCATTTTGTATCCAAGCCAACCTTACAAAGGCAAAATTTTCTCGAAGGGGAGGCGCCTTAGACAACACCCCTCCCTTACACTCAGCCAAAGAGAAATAGAAAAGGCACTGAAAACTGAGAATTTTTAAACATGTGAGCAGTTCAACGCTTTCCTAAAAATAGCATCATTTTGCACCTTAACTATCTTACGTACAGAAACATTTCTTAAAGAGTAGGTTTCCAGAGAGTACTTTTAAGAGTGCTTTTACACTTCACTGATTTATTGACAGATGCATTTGAAAAGAAACGTTATGTCTCTGGAACTTTTCTAGACCTCTC
>WURT03162372.1:0-10685 GCA_009936505.3 Holothuria glaberrima | reverse complement strand
GGAACATGTTATTTCTCTCTTTTAAGAACTCACCAAGTGCACGAAGCCATGAACAGAACTGTACATTAACTGTGCACGGCAGACCTTAACTGTATATAATACTATGAGTACAGACACTGTACAAGTCAATATATTTCACCAAGTTTACAGCATAATGAGGGGATTCCCCTTATTTGTAACAACTGGGCCTGCTCACACCGCGGGATTCCCCTAATTCACCACTGCTGCGCATGATCAAACTTTATATATTTTGCCTAAAATTTGTATATACTAGAGGAAAATAGTTCCTCGGTGATGTAACGTTTTTCCAGGAATCTAAACTGTGAAAAAGCGCGCTAAGCGCGCGAAAACGTTTTGGGTAAGCCTACACTAAAAGAATCCGTACTTATTCAAAGCTTAGGCTTATATAAGTCAACAGTGCAGGCAGTTGGGCCCTATCGGGAACAACTTACATTGTTCTTCCCTCGTCAGTCACATTCTTTGCTTTTCTTTGTTTTGAAAGCCACTGCACCTTATGCCAAAATGTGACACCCTTTCTTACTGTTAAAGGGTGACTTGAATACACAAACCTCTCAATCCAACATTTATACCAGACAACGGTAAATATTTCAAGTTCATACAAACATTTTAATTCCAAAAATGAAACAAAAGTAGGTGATTGGAGTTGTACAGGAAGGACATCTCAAATTACTCTGCACTGGACTTAAATTTCAACGTTTTATACCTCAGCAACAGAGTAAGCTATGGAAATGGGTAAGTTGAATGAATACAGTTCATCTTCCATTTTCTAAAATTCTAGACTTCAGGTAAACTTTTAAGTTAAAAAATAGTTTGAATTAAGTACAAGTTGTTTCACCTACACATTTAGCAGTATGACGGTAGCCGTAGATGATATTTTCCAAATTTTCAGATTGACAAAACCAGCAGTGAGGACAACAGCCTAAACTCGTCGAGAAAGAATGTGTAATGCAACATGATAAGCCTTACTTTGTTCAAATTTAAAAAAAAAAATTAAATTTTAAAGTAAAGTGTTGAAGGATAAAACTCAGACAGCCAATTTTCACGGAACGTTATTGCCCTTGTTGTATTTCCTTATCCAGTCGTGGGTGCCACAGTCACCGCAAGAATGAGCCCACCACTTTCCACGTGGATTGAAAAAGTGGCTTGCTTCAGATTTGGATTCAAAGTTTCGATTTCTTTCAGCTGCATATTTTGCCGCTATCCTACAAGCACTGTTACATGAATATATCGAACTGTTTGGTATCTCCCTTTCCGCCCCAGAAGAATTGCTAGGAAAAGGAAAATAACTTTCAACTCGACCCTTTTCCTTCCATTTGAAATATTCATTATACAAGTCGTTGTCTGAGTTCAACAATTTGATATAATTTACAAATTTATCAAGAGTTTCAAATTTATCGGCGTGGATAAAAGAATGAGGAGGAGCGACTCTCAAATAATCCTCCTTGGGAGCACCTATAACAATCGGTACTACACCCCAGGCTAAAATTTGCCAGAATGTTTCTGTTATGTATTCATCACAGCAATTATTCTCAAAAGATAAGTGGAACTTATACTTTTCCATAACTTTTCGCCATTCTTTTTCTGAGGTTGGAAATTTTCTGTCTTTTCCATTGTTACCATATTTGTGGACTTCTATACGCTGTCCTAGTCTTTCAAAAAAGGCATCCTGCCTAGGTTTGTAGCTTGATTTAGACGATAACGTTGCATGTGGCGCCCATGCTATCAAGTACTCTTTACTTTCTGCCCAGTTCCTTCTTTTCTGTGGGGAGTAAGACGATTTGTCATAATGTCCAAACGAGAGGACTATGTCAGACTTTGAATGATATGTTACTGACATATCAAAAGAGTTTTCGGCGAATGGTTGAGGAGGTATGATTGGCTGGAGGTTGGTGTAACAATCATGAGCTGCATATACCCACCACTGTCGTTTGTTGTACCTGTTCCTAGTTTGATAAAGTGCAGCCCACTCGCTCACTGTTGGTCTTCTACGTCCAATATCTTGTGGAAAAACGATGACGTCATAATCGGCCACTTCGTTTGGTTCTGACACCGTCACCATATAAACGACACTTTGAGAGGCCGGACATTCGCACTCCACCAAGGACTCAAATGGTTCAAAACTATAAATCCATGTCATAAGAAATCCTTCATAAAATGCGACTGTTGTCACTGTCTTTGAAACAAGATTTTGGACATTTCTTTCAAAATCCAAGTCCTTTTTGCTCCTTTTCTGATCTAAATTATCACTGTGTACAAGTATATGTCCTACAGAATCATCAAACTCATCTCCAGGTAGAATATCATCCACAGTGTGTGACGAAATTTTACTTTTACTTCTCATAAGGTCAGTTTTAACGTAAATGAGGTAAAATGTTGGACTGTATAAAAGTAGTATCGTTGCCAAGATCCCGATGTGAGCGCATTTTCCTGAGGTCAACTGGGAAATAAAAAAGGAAAAGTTTATCTGACGAGATTTAACGCATTTTAAATTCTATATCTATGCATCTTTTCCACGATTTTGGTGTCATTGACTATTTTTCTAAGCTTTAGGCCTATACGTGCATTACAATTATGTCAAAATGAAGTATGTTCCCGCAAGACATACGGTACAAAACCGCATGTTGTACGGGACTGTTTTTCTCAGGGAGGTCGGTGATTTTTGCCAGACTTCAGACCTATGATTTAACTGTCCAATTTTCCTCCCGGCTGATACAAAATATCTGCACAATTTAATCAGGTTTCTGATATTGGGAGGGGCGGTCGGCCCACCCCGGCCGGTACGGCCATGCATAACCACCAACCTTAAATGCAAGTTGAATGGAACAAACTGGCTCTACATTAGAAATTGGTATTTGAGGAATGATGTGTTACAAACGGTGAACAATCCAGTCACTGAACGACTTCCGCAAGGGCCACTTGTGGGGCTGCTGGAGCACGGCCTAGCAGATATTTCCTTTCACAGGATTTTGCAGATAATGGTCACACTCTTTTCTCTTCTTCTTTAGCTATTTGTAGTGTTTTGACGTAACTTTTAACGAGTTTAGCCATTTTGACTTATCGTAAACAATGCCCTCACCTATTTAAACTGTTTTTACGTCAAGATGTCAAGAAAAATAATGTTTACCAAACTCTTTTTAAATCTTACGGCTTCATCTCCCATCTTCATAGCTTTATCAGTTGCTGAGATATAAAATGTTGAAATTCTTCATCTCAATTTGAAGAAAGTTGATATCACAATATTTGGTAATTTTTCCTCGTACAATTCACTTTACCTGATTTTGTTTTCCTTCGAAACAATGCTTTTATCACCTTGGAAAAAATACTTTTTTTCTAGCATAGCATGTTGCAAGGAGAGGACTTGTAAAGCTATCTCATCCCATATAATGAACGTGACCACATTTTTTTATCAAATTGTACAGTAACTGTTGGAAAAACAAACGGAGAGAAAGAATGTAATTCAAATTGTTACATAATAACATTACAAATTATATTGCGATCAACTACTGTTATTAAGTGAGTAAACATCCACATTTTAATATCTCAGCACATGCGCAGTGAAGATGGGGTTTGACCAATGAGGTTCATTTTCAACGTTTACAACATACATATCTATGTTTTTACTTTAGGTACACTGCGAGAGAAGTTGAGAACACGACGGGCTCGATTACTTAGGAGTCATATTCAACTTCTACCCTTTCCATTCCACTCAAATGATTGTTGCATGTTTCTCTTTTGCTATCCCAGAAATGCATAGGCGTAGGAAGCTGTTTAGGACTGGGGGGCTGAACCTTGTTTCGAATCTCCGTCCTGCAAATTACTGCAAATTTTTGACATTTCTTGGAAAATTTTTTAACTTTTGAGGGACCTTAGATGCAATTTGGTGCACGTTTTAGACTAATTATAAGGTAAATTCTGCGCATTTTTGACATTTCTTGAAAAATTATTGGATTTTTGCGGGACCTTAGATGAAATCTGGTGCATCTTTTTTGGATGAATTTTAAGGTAAATTACTGCAAATATTTGACATGTCTTGAAAAATTTTAGGCTTTTGAGGGACCTTAGATGCAATTTGTGTATCATTTTGGACATATTTTAATGTAAATTACTGCACATTTTTTACATTTTTGGAAAATTTTTGGATTTTTGAGGGACCTCAGATGAAATTGGTGCATCATTTTGGACTAATTTTAAAAGAAATTACTGCTTATGTTTGACATTTTCAACAGAAAAGATAAAGAAGGGGTTTTTGTCCTTAGAAAGTGGGGGCTGAAGCATACTTCCGGCCCCTACAAATTTCGTTGGGGGTTGGAGCCCCCCCCCCAGCCCCCGCTTCCTACACCATTGCAGAAATGACTCCAAAACTTTTATTCTTCTAACTTCTAATCTTGGTACACATTTATCTCAGAGCAAATGTTTGTGTCGATTATTTTATAATTCGTTGATAGAAAGATAAACAAAGTGTAACGTTAATTATTATAACACTTACATGTTTTGGCCCTTTTCAAATTGAGGATTTAGTTTGATTACGTTTCGAAATACAGGCGCGGATCCAGGGTTTTACAAAAGGTAGGGGGCACACAATGTGCTGGCTAACTCGAACCAATGAGAGCCGAAGGCGCCACGCGTTGAACGGCTAAGGTTTGGGGAAGGTGGTGGAAGATGGATTTGCCGGACAGGAGTATGGCTTCCCAGAAGGGTGAGGGAGGGTAGGGGATAAAACATTTTCATAAAAATAGTTACGTGCTTGATCACCATACAACATTTGTAAATTTAATATAACGTCATAGCTGAAACATGGCTCTCATAATATATTTTGTACAATATTCAATCTTGATATACCGATCAAGTGCTGATTTATTTTTTCGTCAGAAAATCCGACAAGGAAAGTTGCACAGCGGGCGAACTGTTCAGGTGTATATGGAATAGAAATTCCACTTTGACAAGAATTACATCTTAACCAACCGTCTGTCCGGGCCTACGAATAGGTTTCCCCAGTCACATACTGTAGGCCACCGATTGGCAACTTCAACAGAACAGCCAAGGAATTGTGAGAGACAGGTCCTGTAACAACTACTGGCATGTGTTTAAAGATGGAAGTGCAATCCTTTACAGATAGGCTACCTGAGTTATACGTATGTATGTAAACTATGATAAGGGCAACTAAACACTACAGCGCGCGAAGCGCACTGAACATTTTAAAGGTTGCTTTTATGGGGTCGTACAGAAGAATTTTTAGGTTGAGATAGGGACTGTGACACTGAAGTCACATCTAGATCGACTGTCGGGGTAATTATTATCTGGGGGGGGGGGGATAATGTGCATTGTATTGTATCCAATTATATTTCAAGTGATTCTAAATTTACATTTATAAATTGCATTGCGGACAGGATCAAATGGTTTTGGGGCCGCATACGGCCCACGGGCAGGAGATTCCCCACTCCTGTCCTAAGGGCTAGGTGTAGAAGCGTGACTTCCTCGGGAGTACTTTCATGGTAGAAGACAGGTGATTTGGGTTCACACATGAGAACAATTTTTTTTTTTTGAACAAACCGACCTTTTGCAACATTCTCCAATCTACCAATCTCCCCAATTTCAGCAAATTTAAACAAAAAATGTAGGAAAAGTAGCTTTTTTACGATTTTAGAAAATGACCTCTAATACCTTTAATGCAATGAAACGCACAAGTAAGAATGCATCTTAAGGAATTTTATGTTGACAACAGATTATCCAAATTTCAGAAAAGTTGATAAGGATTTGGCGAAATGACAGCATTTTAAACACACTCGGGCCAAAAGGGGAAAACATTCGGCAGCAGTTTATACCTGCTAAAACCTAAGCTTGATCTTTCTACAGTGAAACGGCACGTAAATACAATTTGAGGTCATAAAATCTAGTCGAGGCCTGCTTCAAGACCGCCTCGGCATAGACCTCAACCTCGTCTACTCAATCATGTGCGATTATCTCTCTGTCTCGGTTTCGTACCCTCTGACCTTCGAAATTTACCCGAGTCCTATTCGATTCCGCCCATTAAATGGAATGAAACAGTTTCCCAAATATCCTACGGAAAAATCAGTGTTTTCTCTTAGAATGATTTCCATGTTTGCCAATGTTTAGCAGTTCAGCTCATCAAGTTTGTCATATGACGTCGCATCAAGTTATAAAGGCTTTAACATAAACTGGCACTATTAGGTTGAGATCAGTTGCATCGTAACTCGTATCCGTACACGTTAAGCTGGCCTCTGCCTCCTCCACCTAGGGGACAGTGGCCTCAACCACAACCGACATATGTTGTGTTGACCTAATCCCTGATATATTTTGCTGATGCATGCAATAAAAAGGTGAGAGGAAAATAGTCGATTTCCTGGAAAGAGAAGGGCAGGTAGTTTTAATCAACTTAGGTTTTTTTTTTAAACAAAGGTTGTAGATACCGTTAGGTTAAATTTACATCCAACATTAGGACACCCGAGGGTTACCCTTTTGCTACTTCCGCTCTTTTTCATTTTTTTTCATCATTTTACGCTCAAAGCGAATTTTCTTTCTTTCACAATTGCACTGCTAGAATTTTTGCCCCTCATGGGGTCTTTGAGCTCTCCGCATCAAGAAGAGTACAGCAGAATACATACAATAGTCTGACAAAATGGGAAAACGACCTACAAGGAAGAACGTCTTATGGCAAGTAGTTCTCGGGGAAAAATCTAGAAGAAGAAACTTGTTTGGCGTGTTGTATCCTTCTGACTCCAAAGAAAAGACTTTATTTTTTTTTTCATTACAGACCTAAAAATGTCTCCTGGGAGGACTGCTTTCATCCTCCTTGAGTCCCTAGCTGTGTTACATCTCAAACTTTCACACACCAATCACACGAAGGAGCAAGCCTTCACTCAGTATGACACACTTACATAAAGCAACTACACTATAAAACCCACTTTGTTGGGAAATTCAGAATTGAGGTAACTTGCTGGGTGAAGCTTGGTAAGTTCAGTCAACTGAGTTAGTGAGTTTCTCTGATTATGCATCTCGTTGTAAGGAGAAACTCAGTTCACTAAAAAGGTTCAAGCAGCAAGTTACCTCAGTTTTATTAAGTTTCCCCAACAAACTGTGTTTTACTGTGTGAGTACAGAATTATAGCAATTTTAAACACCCTTTACCATCCTTTAGTAATGATGTCTGTGGTTATTTGTTTCTGCAATGCAGAGCTGCCATTTGCAGAAATACCGTCTTGTAGTAAGTCTGTAAGAGAGACATTGCAACTTGAGCATTTTTTGTAGTTTTGAACACTGTTCGTCAGTCTTTTTCACTGTTCTCCTCCAAATAACGTATTGGACACATGAAAATATTTGAAATAGTGCATGGGCTTATCTAGAAAACTTGGATTTTGTTATTTGAAATATTTATTACAGAAAATATAATATTTGCCTATTTTTATCAATCGTGGCGTTATCATTAAATCGTGGACTTGCTGTAACCTTTCAAGTGAAATAAACAGCCTTCCTTTAAGGTAGTAATGAACAATTGCTTTGGCATAAGAACACTGTCCGTTTTGTTAATTAGTACATTACTAAATTATTAAATTACCCCTCCGGTTTTTTTCGGATCAGGTAGTCTCAGAAAAGCAGAAATTCAGAACAAGTTTCGACCGCCTACAGTGAGAGTAAAAACTATATATGGCAAAGTTTGAAACTCTTTGCAAAGATATCCCCTTCTCCTCCATTGGAAGGATCCCGTCACTCCATGAAAGGTCTAATACTAACTGACCTCCCATCAGAAACAAGGTGGTTCTTGTAAACAACATGGGTCGTCCACCTGTGTATTACTGTAGATCCCTTACACTTAGTTACATTCGAGGTTTTCATAGATTGACCTCTTTTGACCGTAAATGACCTTTGACCGTCACCAAAAGCAATTGGATTATTGAATGCAATATGATGGTATCCACATGACAACTATGAAATCTGTCACTGTTTTTCTTTATGATAATATATCATGTTTACGAGGTTTTCACTAAAGGAGTGCATCGGTCTTGGTTTTGATACCCAAACCGCCCAACGGTCGATTTGGACACAACCAGGACCACCGCAACCAACCAAGCATCGTTTTTAGCCAACTCTAAACCAAACCGGCGTCGGTTTGGGGGTTAGTTGAACTGCCAAAACCGACGAAGCTCTCAGACCATCCGGAATGAGCCCCCCAAAAACCAGAAGCAAGCTATTATGAAACAAGTGCAGAGCCCATAGTTGAAAAGAGCTTTTTCGTTATGCAAACTATATATAAAACTACAAATCATACTCAGAAATAGTCGGGAATTTACATGGACATCAAATAGTATTCACTCCGATACACAGAGACAAGGTACCGAAGGAGAGCAAAGGATGAGATAAAAATACATTGAGGCAACATTTTTGTTTTCAGAAATTTTCTAAGGCGCAGTTTTAGGGGGAAATGCCCTGTCCCCTAACCCTTGATAAGGGGGGGGGGTCTGACTTGAAAACTACTAACTTGACAATTCAGGATACAATAAAAACAATAAACCCATATAACACATATATAAGGTTTATACGGTACATTTCTTTATTACGGAACCATTGAATGGTCATATGCGTGGCACCAAGTGGGGATAAGGGCCATTCCCCTGTTGGGGCAGGCCCTTAGCCGCACCGTCTAGGAAACTTCCCAATTTCTCTGTGGATTTAATGGATACGATAAAGCATGTAATCGCAGGCTAGACGCCCTGACTGCAAACTTGATTTTGCTCTCATAGAGGGCAAATTTTATAATAAAAGCCCCAAATTTTCTTCAATAAAATGTGCATATTTTCTCGAACATGAACACAATTTTTGAAATTTTCTTTAATAAAGCCCTAAAATTTCCGGCGCGCTTGGCGCGCCGACACTGTTATCTCCCTTGTTTAGACCGTGGGTTGCTGTTCTAGGTCGGGCATATCAAGATTTGTTACCCCTGTACTGACATACGGGATCATATTTTTTCGCGTTTGGGTTCCGTATGATCAAACATCTAGTGTCAATGACCACATTATCACTACATTTCAGCCAGGCCTCGACAGAAATTTTCAAACCAACTAGCTGGTGGCCCGCATAAAAAAAAAGAAATTTTCAAACCAACTAGCAGGTGGCCGCATAAAAATTTTAGTGGTATCAGAGGGAGCTCCGTAGCAACTCCCTGGTAAGTGAAGGTCGCCATGAGGCGAAATGTTACTCGCCAAAGGTGAGTTAGCGAGAGGTTTTGTTGAGGCCCGATTCCAACATACAGATACGATCTACGTCACTAGGGTGATGATGATGATGTCACCTTTCCTCTCTTCTACGACCTCGAGGATTTTTGTTCAAGCTTTGGGTGGGACTGTTATTTTAACTGAGTTCAAAGTAAAGGGAAGAACAACATTACACTTACCTTTCCTAAAATACCCGACATTTTACCAGGTTTACACCGTCCATGCAATGTTGTTGTTAACTTCCAACTGAGTATTTTTATTCTGCAAGGAGTACGGTGGCCGCAGTCCCCAGCCTTCTAGTGCACCTAGTATGTGAGTTTCGTCTCTCTTCCTTCGTTAGGGTGAAAACAGAGGCACATAAATTATGCAAAACTAGCTGCTTCATTCGTTTAGTAGCATACTACTTATTCAAGGGAAAGAGTCTTCCCCACGAATTTAATATCTTAAATTTGTTCGTTATTTTTTCTTTAGGGGGAGGGGTAAGGGCACACAGTATAGGTCATGTTGCTGAAGTGATGTGTTGAAATTGTGATGTGAATGTGGTAGCAAAGGAGCTGAAGTACTCAATATCCAAAATAAAGAAAACTGAATGTATTTCATGTACTTTTTGTAAATTATATTTTATATATAATATTGTATTTTATATATAATTATATGTGGCATTTTAAATGAAGTGAAAAGGCAGGAGGCACCAATTATCATACAAGGTCTGTGAGCTCAAAATCTCAACGGTCATGATACACAATCTTAAAGGGAGAAGGCAGTCTCCCCAAGTTTACTTTCAAAAATTTGCTAAACCTTAAAGATCTCTTATTTCTCTCACAAGTATTTTCATAATGGTCCTGTGTCAAATCATTGAACACTGAGGGTAACCAATGAGTTATTCTACATAAATTTAGGAAATAAGTAACAAAAATATTGTCACATGATTGATAGAAGCCATTCCTGAACTAGTGTACCGGAGTACACTACTTCATATTAAAGGGGGGCTGCATTTTCCCTTTAAAATCAGTGTGAAATATGTCTACTGATGGACTTTCATATGACCTGTATTTTGGAAGGCTGTAACGTCCGAGTCGTGGTCGGTCGAACTAGATCAGTTCTGAACTCGAGTCCATATTTTACATACATACATACATATAATATTTATAATGCGCTTCTTCACAGATCTAAGCGCAATACAAGCACAAAAAGCATAAATTAAAAGAGAGAAGAAAACCATACTAATAAAAAAAAATAGGTTTTCAAACGCTTCTTAAACACTACTAGAGAGGGGGCTTCTCTGATTGATCGTGGGAGGGAATTCCAGAGACGTGGGCCTGCTACGCTAAAGGCAGAATCACTACTTCTATGTGTTTTCGGAACATGGAGCCTAGTACGGTCAGAAAAGGACCTAAGGAAACGATAATGAGTGTTATAAGTACTATGCAGTACAACT
>WURT03162361.1:0-10685 GCA_009936505.3 Holothuria glaberrima | reverse complement strand
TTTTCAGGGAGACAGACATATCCTCACCCTACAGTATAACATAAGCTCTCCCCACACTTTGTGGGTTGAGCTAAAAACTGACTTTGATCAAGTTCAATATCTTTAAATTTGTGTGTCCTGTTGTCAATTTTCACCTTATTTTTGAAATCTACAAGTAGGTATAAAAGAGAGTTTTAGACTATCTTTTTCCAAAAAAAATGTTAGGAGCTGGCTTGTGAAATTTGGTTCCCAGAACAGTTGTGTTGGTAAGGGTGCAAAAGTAGTGGTCACCACGGTGCCTCAAATTTAATTAGTCATGACTCAAAAAAAGGAAAAGTTTTAGTCCAGCAACATTCAAATTTTGGATTTCCTCCTAAGTCGTACACAGCTAGCTATACAAATGAGCAAAACTTCAGCTAAATCTAAAATATAACATGCCAAGCCATTTCTTGTAAGGCCCCACTATAGGCATATGGGACTTCCAATTTGGGGGGGCAGAAATTTTTTGTCCGAATTTCGTTGCAGTTCAGGTGCATAAAATATAGACCACCAAATCACTACATGCCCTTAAAGCGCAAAAATTTTTGCACATTTTTCAGGCATATGATCAAAATATTGGGAACTTACTGTAGTAGAAAATTCACACAATTTATTCACTCCATACTTCAACTTCATCTCTGCCAGAATTTCACCTTCTCTGTGCTCAAATTTTTGTGGTATCCTGCCCAAATTTTCAACCTCGGAAATTATGGGGGGGCAGTCTGCCCCCCCTGTATGCCTATGAGGCCTACATATGAAATAACCCATAGGCCTAAAGCTAAAGAGAAAATGCCCTGCTTATAATGCTAGCTGCCATCTGTGCCACGACATTTTTTAAACAAGGATAACCTCTCCCCCCCCCCTTCCTAACTCCCAGACTGAAAAAATTACCCATCCAGCGACTTGTAGCCCTCAAAAGGCAAAATATGACACCTTACTGATCACACATCATAGAAGTCTATCTTTTTTACCAAAGAAAGACTCCACCTAATACTTGCAAGTGTTAACTTTATCTATGACAGAGTTCTACCACATTACACCCCTGTAATCCTCCAATACTCAAAGACACTGCTCAGAACTGTAGCATGGTCTCTGCTTTATTGATCACTGACACATCACTAATGAAGTGTTTAGATTTGTTCAGTATCAGTATGTACAGTTGGTATCTTAAATACAAGCAGGGAGGAAATGGTTATAGGGAATGGTTATGATGTGAGAAGTAATGTCTGTGTAGTGTTAACTCAAGGATTCATTGCACCCTTTTTTGTTCTACAATGGACTGCATGCACATGTAGCTTTTTAACCTAAATGACTGCAATGGAATCATACAACACACCATATAGCCACCATAGTGTAGATACCAAACGAATTTATGGAGAAGAGTTGTAATGAGTAGAGAGCTGAAAGACAAGTTGGAAGTTATGGGCAGGGTTGGGTTTTTCTGGAAAAAAACACCTTTATTTCCAAGAAGATGGTAAAAACTGGTAAAATGTTGTAAAAGGCGGCAATTACTTGTTTTAAGCCAAAAAACAGGCAAAATCTTACTATCACAAAAGTTATGGTGCAATATTTTGGCACATCACATATTAAAAACTAACCAGTGTATTATGGAGTGAGCTAGGTACATTTAAATCTGAATGAACTTTTATTGCTAAAAAAACAAGAGCCCAATGGGCACTATGATTCCTGGCTGAATGTAATGGATCTGATCGAGCTATGAGCATAAAAACTATTACCTATTAATGTGAAGTTTGCCTGTAACTCTGGTGACCATGCTAGATTACCTTCAAAGTTGTTGGCAGTGAATACTGACTACATCTACCAAGTTTCCTCTAAAGTGGCCATGACACTGTAAAATTCAATGCCCATATTGCGCAGATATATTAAAATATGTTCTTCAAACACATATCAACCATTGTTGTAATTAAGTACCTGTCCCTTCACTCCTAAAACTGCAAATTTAAACACCCTTTTTAAGGATTGAAATTTTCAATTCTTCAAAAATTTTTGAAAGCATGTGATGTCATGTGACGTCATATTAGGAAACCTCACATAGTTTACTTAAATCAGTGTTATAGCTGAATGGACAACATTTTTTGTACAAAATCATTAGAGAGCAATCGAATGCACAGAGCTAGGTCAGTCTACACTCCACCAGATCAAGCCTGCAGTCAGGCGGGTCCATGTTGCTGCCCCCTCCCGCACAGAACCTTGTATAGAAAGGTTGCTGCCACCCAACGCCTAGTGAATACAAGTGTTATTTTTTAACTGAACTAATGTTGTTGCAAGATTCATTTACTATTCATTTACACATGGGACCTTGGACTAAAACTTCCAGACTACAATAAACAGATCACTAACCAAGCATCATTTTGACAGGCTGTCAACTCTGTGTCACATTAGCTGGAGGAAAAGTAAATCACTTTGAATATTTCACAGAATGGACCATACAGTCCATCTTGGGCCTTGGACCCAAAATTCCTAAACACCCTGAAGGTACCACTAACCAAGTATCATTACAACAAACCATCAACATTGTACACAAGAATGTGTAGAAGTACACAACTGGCAGAATTTCATAAAAAGAGCCACAGTGCCCACATGGGACCTTGGACCAAATTTCCAGAAAACTGCACACAGACCATTTACCAAGCATCATCATAATAGGCTGTCAACTCTGTTTAACATTAACTGGAGGAGGGGTTAACCATTTGGCAATATTTCACAAAATGGACCCTAGGGCATACTGTATCTTGTGCCATGGACCCAAAATTTCTGTAAATCCTGACGGTACCACTAACCAAGCATCATTATGACAAATCATAAACATTGTGCAAAAGAATCTGTACCCTTACAAAAAAAGGTGTGTCAACCTGTGTCTGTAACCATGTGTGATCGCACGTGAAAAACAAAAGAAATCTCGTGTGTTCCTGAGTGGCACACCTGCGTTTCTGGACACAGGTTTGACACAGGTTGACACACCTTTCCTGCCTTTTAGTTTCAAGCCACAGGTTTTGTCTCAGAATTCTTTGTTAACATTGGTTTTAATTGCCACACCTTTTGCATGTAAAACCTGCGAAAACCTGTGGCAAACCTGCATCAAACCTGTGGCAAAGGGTGGCAACTGGCCAACCGGTGTCAATGTCAAGGGAACACATGGGTTTTCACGCAAAAACCTGTGATTACCCATGGCAGAAACATGTAAAAACCTGAGGATTTGGAACTAATTGCCACACGTTTTTTTGTAAGGGTAGGAGAAAAAGCATTTTGCAGATTTTCATAAAATGGGCCATGGGGTCCACATGGGACCTTGGACCAAAACTTCAAGAATACCATAAACAAACCACTAGCGAAGCATCATTATGGCAGGCTCTCAATTCTGTTTAACATCAAATGGAGGAGGGGTTAACCATTTTGCAATATTTCACAAAATGGACCCTAGGGCACATCTTGGGCCTTGGAGCCAAAATTTCTGAACACCCTGAAGGAACCACTAATAGAGTATCATTATGACAAACCTTCAACATTGTACAAGAGAATCAGTAGGAGAAGAACCATTTTGCAGAATTTCATAAAATGAGCCATAGGGCCCACATGGGACCTTGGACCAAAAATTCCTGAACATCCCAAATGGCTCACTACCCAAGGAACACTGTGTCCAAGTTTTAAACAAATCCATCGAAGCATGTGGGAGGATGAGCATTGTGAACAATTGTGGACGGACGGACAGACATATTTGTGGCAAAGGTGATGCTGCATGATCACAATAGCTCACACCAGCATACTGGTATGAGCTAATAATAATGTAGACTACATTGTGCCGATATGTATTGATCTTGACAAAGGAACAATCCAGTGACGGATCTAGAATAGGTAGCACCACAAGCAGATCATTCATTTTTGTACCCCAAACAGGGCATTTGTCCTAGGGAAGAGTCTATGTGGGGATTGAGGTTAGGTGGTGTTCTCCCCCACCCCGAGATAATTTTTCATTTTATGATGGATCTGATACATAGTAGTGATACCTTTGGTTAAACTTTACACTCACATAATTAGAAATTCTCATTTAGAGGAATGCCAATTGTTTTGGGAAGTGTTGTGGAAGGGATAGCTTTCAAGGCGAGGGCGTAAGGGGGTGTTATCCCTTAACTTTGACATTTTTTGGTGAGGTAAATTCCCTTAACTGTACAATGGTGATATATTTGTGGCAAAGGGTGGAACTGACGGTAGAATTATTTAGAAATTTCCATCATTTAGCAATTTTTGTTGGGTTTGAATGTAAATAATAGAATGTAGTAGGAGGGCAACCCCCCTTGGGGGAATTTTGAATAATTATAGGCCTCTTGGAATATACAGGCCTGGAAATCAAAGCTTTCAATTGACTGTATACCTCAGGGCACTATTTTACAGTATTGTCCATTGTCAGCACCAGGATTTTAAAAGGGGGGGGGGAAACAGAGGGCAAAAGAAACTGTTGGGGAAAAAAGAGTGTTGCTCCTAGAACGGAAACAAGAGCAATGCACGAGCTCGAGCGAGTGGGGTCCAAGAGCTTGGGGCCCCCTAGTCTCCTTGGCCCCCATGGGGGCCAAGGAGACTAAGCCCCCGAAGCACTGAGCTTTTAGCATTTCTCTGGGTAAAAATTAAGTCTCAGGATAGGTATATTTTGGTTGATACCTGTAATACATTATCCAATGCAAAGATTCCTAATATTATGGATATTCCTCCCATCACACCACTATACTTCAGGAGCTGAGTGGGGGGCATTTGGGGGAAGAGGTTCTGGCTGGGGGGAAATGACCCCCTTTCCCCCACACTGGCCCCGCCACTGCCATTGTTGATATTTAAAGTTCTTTCTACATGCTTTGTGTGCCTCTATAGGTTAGAAATATGCTCAGACTTTGCCAAAGGTTAAAAATAACCTTTCCTCCCCCATAGTTACCATATATAGTATTCATATAATTGTATCCATATCTGTGTATTCGTATATTTTACACGAACAACCGTCCGTTCGCTAACATGTACTGTTTGCATACATGTAAATAACGCTCCTAGGCAGGAGCGCATGTACTGTTGACCAAATCATCACGAATGGTTGTCCTAATATGACGTCATCATTGAGTAAGTGTGAAATCCTTTTTTTCAAGAGACAGCTCTCCAGCCAGGATTTCATAACATTATTTTCTTCACTTTGGTTGAAGCTATGAAGTCCGTTAAAACAGTTTTGAGTACAGATTTCCCAATGCTTTCAGTAGAAGATATTTTGATGGGTGTTACTTTTCATGTCATGGCTACTTTAAGTCCATAACTTGACATCCCAATGATCTCTGGATATCCTTCACCATGTTTTTAGTGTTTGAGCCCCTGTGAACCTAGATGACCTTTGACCTCCACCAAAAACAATACTATTTACCTTCCAACATGATGCATCCACACACCACATATGAAATCTATCCAAGCTTCCTACAAAATATTGAGATATCGTGTTAAAGGCATTTTCCAGTGGCATTTCACAAGGGTCTCATGTTAAAGAGAAAAAATTTCCTATTTGTGCCCTCCAATCCCTGTAGCAATACTCTTTTCCCTAACTCGAGATATCTCATATTAAAGAGTGCTTATTTTTGTCAAAAAATAACTCCAGTTCTCATCTAGGTCACAGATTGTTATGTAAAGTGGGCCTCAGATTCCTTTTGTTTTTCTTCATATTTGAATGTCCTGTTTGTCCTTGAAATTTGATGCTGTTGGAATGTTTGAATATGTTTCCATGTAGTTAGTTTAGATGAGGTTTTTGAGCCCAGTTTGTATCCAATTGGTTTAAGTTTCCATATAGATTTAGCACAAATCTACACCATATGTAGGGCATAACAAACAAAATTGCTAAATATTCCCTGCAGTAGTATTAATATCCTAAAGAAATTCAATTCTATGTCAAAATAATGTGCCGCGATGACATCACAGATTTCCCATAATGCACTTCATCTTGAGAAAAAATTGCATTTCTTTGAAAATTTGTATCTTCCAAATGCTTCAAGCTATTGAGATGCAGTTTTCACCTCCTAAGAGAGAAAAATTTTCTGCATTTTTTGAGGTTACTGATTTTTGTCTCTGGAAAATCCCTTCTACAAGGTTTTCAGCTTTTTCCCCCTGTAACCCCAGATGACCTCTGACCTCCACAACAAACAACAGGGAAAATTTTTCCACCATAATGCATCCACATACTGTACTAAATATGAAATCTATCCAAGCTTCCTACCTTAAGATAACGTGTTAACAAAGTTTTCAGTATATGATCCCGGTGACCCCAGATGACCTTTGACCTGGTCAAAAACAACAGATTTTATCTTTTTACCATAACGCATCCACATACCATGTAGGAAATCCATCCAAGCTTCCTATCACAAGATACCTTGTTTACAAAGTTTTCACTGTTTGACCCCTGGTGACCCTCAATGACCTTTGACCTCCACCAAATACATCATGATTCATCTTCTCTTCATTACCTATTCACACACTAAGTATGAAATCCATCCAAGCTTCCTACCTTGAGGTATCTTGTTATGGAGTTTTTCAGTGTTTGACCCCCAGCTAGCTAGCTCCCAGCCAACATGTCCAGCTGGGCTTTAGCTGGGAAAGCTGGGCGTAGGTGGGCTGATGGATGTAATTGGGATATTGGTGCTTTGGACAAGCCAGATTTGCTAAAGACTCGATGGGAATGTAAAAAACTTTTTTTCTGTTATTTCAGTAACTTTTTGTCCGAAATTATTTTGTTTTTTCCGGGTTTTAGCTGGGCTTTTGCTGGGCTTACCCACATTGTGGAGCCCAGCAACAGCCCAGTTGGTGCCCAGCTGGTCTCGTTTGAAATAAATGCCTTCAAATGAAAAACTTTTGTGGTTCTAGAAAATGAACTTATCGATGCAACTTTTTTTGATAAAAATGAGAAGAAAAAAAAATAACACATGGTTTTGTAATTGGGCTAGAGCTGGGATATTGATGGGCTTCCCAAACCAGTGAAGCCCAAATGGTACCCGGCTGGGGCCCAGCTGGGGAAACCCATTCCTGTATGAATGATCTTTCACTCTTCTAACATCCCTTTTGTTAACTTTTTGTAGCATTGACACAATTATGTTCGAGGTAGGCATGTGTAGTTAAAGCTGAGTTAATCCTAAAATTTAGGTGATTTTAATGGGCTCTAGCCTGACTAAAGCCGGGCTAACCCAATATGTTGAGCCCAGCTGGGGCCCAGCTTGGGCCCAGATTGGCTCAATTAGGAGAATTTAAAAAAAAAATAATTTCATTCAGGTAATTAACTGTTTCCTTCAGCAAATGTATGTCCTACGTACTGTATCTTTCAAAAAATTAACCAGAAGAATGAATCATGTTGTTGTATCTGGACTATGACTTAGCCTTTAATGGGATGTTAAGTCTGCAGCACAACTGATTCATTTTGTGACAGACATCCTCATTGCTGACAATTATAGCCTCTTGTCCACAGAAACATTTTCTTCAAAATTAATATCGTTAAAGGTTTATCTTGTAACTTGTAAAACAGGTTTTCCTTTTTCCTTAAACAAAGTACTGTAACTCATCTTCAAATCATTGATGCATGAACCAAGGTGGTCACACAGGGATGCCTTTGTATACTGTAGGGCCCTACTGTAATTTCTAAGCAGGAAGTCTTTTGTGATTGTCTATAGTGAAGTCTACTTTTATGTGTGTAGTAAGCACACAGTGTACTGTACTTGGCATTTGTACAGAAGGACAGCGATCAGTGTGGTTACAGAGAGGTTTGTAGCAATTCCGACATGGATCGGGCTCAAGATGAAATTAATTTTATACATGCCAGCTATATGCTTAACTTGAACAGTCGGAAAAGTTACTGGATAGGACACTGGGAGAAGCTTGTTTATCAGGACTGGAAATCACAACGAAAGAATAGGAGTGCAGGCAGCAGGGGAAGAAAAGGAGAAACTAATAGGGCTGCCTTAAGAAGATGTTTATGTGCTGCAATAATCTGCCATAACTTTCAGTGTAAATCATTTTTCATGGCGAGGTAAATGCAGTTGAATTCTGTTTTGTTACCTGCTTGTTTTAAAGAACAATTTACATCATTTTGACAGGTTTTCCAACTCTGACTCTGTGGTTTTTAGGTAATGGCAAACATTATAATCGACTGCCACTTGGAATGAGAGATCGGATGTAAATAACTGTTTAAACACTTGTGTGATATTTTTCAAGGTAGGAGATGAATAGTCTGCTTAATCTAAAGCATATAGGAGGACTGTGAAACATATATTACGCATCAGTCACCTACCGTGATGGTGCCCAACTGAGGCCTCCCTCCAGCCTCACTGGGCTGGCCCAGCTGGGCCCCAAAAGCGTCCCAAGCCTCAACCTCAGCTAGGCTAGCCCAGTTGGGGCCCATCTGGAAACACCTGACAAACATGGATTTGCCTCAACTTAAGCCCAGCATGAAGCCGAGTAGGGGCCCAGCTGGGGCCCAAATTAGGCCCAGCTGGGCTAGCCCAGTTGGGGCCCACCTGGGAACAACTGACAAACACGGATTTGCCCCAGCTGAAGCCCAGCATGTAGCTCAGCAGGGGCCCGAGTTCAGCCCAGTTGGGGCCCACCTGGGAACACCTGACAAACACAGATTGGCCCCAGCTGGGGCCCAGTATGTTGCCCAGCAGGGGCCCACCAAATGACCTTTGACCTACACAAAAAAAATTAATAGGGTTCATCTTCTCACCATAACACATCCACATACCATGTATGAAATCAATCCAAGCTTCCTAACTTGAGATATGTTTTAACAAGGTTTGTGTTTGACCCCCAGTGACCCCAGATTACCTTTGACCTCTATTAAGAACAATCTTATCTTCTCACCACAACGCATCTACATACCAAGTCAGACACCTATCCAAGCTTCCTACCTTGAGATGTTGTGTCAACAAGGTTTTCAGTCTTTAACCACTGGTGACCCAGATGACCTTTGACCTCCACTAAAGAAATAGGGCACACCTTCTCACTATGGCAGATCTTTTTACCAAGTGGAGTCCAACTTTCCCTGGTTCAGCTAAAGCATACCCAAGCAAGCATCACAGAGAGACAGACACACGTGCCAATCTGACTACATAGATTCCTTTGCTAAAGCAAGTAGCCAAAAATTAAGCACTAATTGAAATAATAAAAGGATGAAAGAAGGAAAAAAGAAAGTAAATATTCCCGGTATATAGTAAGGAAGGGTAAAAAAAACTACTCTAAACTTTGATAAAAGACCCAGTTTAAAGGTCTTTACTTTTCCACCTTAGTGAACGGAAGAATGGGAACATCTTTCTGACTACCCATAACATAATTGTTTTTCTTTAAGGAAACTTGAGTGTTCCAAAAAATTGTTGGTTTTTCCCCACAAATTTCCAAATTTGGGGTAAAAAAAAAACTTCTTTGGGGTAAAAAAATAACAATCCAGTTATATGAGATTTTACACTAAAAGTTTAACTTTCTTCAATTTAGAAACAAGTATATATTTCTACATAATTCATGTGTGTACAGGACATGTTTCATAAAAAATGGTAATAATGTTCAAATTATATCCATTCTGTAACCTGTGTGAAAGTAGTACTATAGAAGTCCCAAACTTGTTGTTTTAGGAAAATGTATCTAGACAACACTCAATAAACACCTGAGGGTCAGTTTTTAAATAACAGAATGTAGGACTTTATAAGGGTTTGTATGCTTTAAGTACTCCATGTAATAAAAAGTTTCGGAAACATGGTGCAAACTTCAAGACGGCTGACTATTGGGTCATAGACTGTTCACAGTACCACTGTTCACAGTACCATTGTTCACAGTACCACTGTTCACAGTACCACTGTTCACAGTACCACTGTTCACAGTACCACTGTTCACAGTACCACTGTTCAGGTGTTAAGGAATCTACATTATTACTTTTCATGTTAAAATAAAAAAGATTTTTTGCTTTCACAGCAAAATATGGTAAAGTTTCAAACCCTCCTCTGGCTTTGAAGGGGAGTTGCTCACTTTTACCCCAATTACCCCCCTTTTTTTTATCCCAGCCAGGGTTTGCATTTTTTGGCGCATCTGCATGTCATAGATGCAATGTTTTGCATCTGTTCACAATAAATCCCATGACTGTGTTTGACAATATTGCCACAAGCAAATTAAACTCAGTGCAGGCTACTGGCTGTCTAGTGTCTAGGATGTGTACTATAAGACAGGGAGGTTCATTTTAAATTAGAGCAGAAGCTATAAGGTACTAGTACTTGGTTGGGAGAATTGTTACTGTCTGGGGTGAGATAAGAACACCTCTTAAAGTTCTTGGTATCTAGCATTTATTCGGAAGATACTGATTCTTACAAACAACTGAAATCTGGGAGGTTGAAGAAAATATCTCTTTGCAATGATCTTTGTAAAAATGGTTGCCTGTACTATATAGACATATGTGAGAGCAGTTTGTTGGAAAGCCTTTTATTGTCATTGGGAATGCAGGGTGAACTTTAAGATGAATTTTACTGGACTTTTTAACATTTTGTCCCACACTTTTGTGTAAGGCTCTGGTTTTTTTCAATAACATGTACCAAACCAGAATGCAAAAATGCATTGAGGTTTCGATGATGCATATGTTTTATTCCCAATAATGCCATGTTATCCCA
>WURT03162350.1:0-10686 GCA_009936505.3 Holothuria glaberrima | reverse complement strand
GTCATTAGAGGTTGAAAAGCAAAACTTCCCAAGAATTCCCAAGAAAATCCCAACATTTTCAATGGCAAGGAATCACTCAGCCTTTGGGCTTTCTGGTTGTAACGAAAACTGAAAAGATAATTTTGGAAGATCAGGAATGAGGTATATGTACAAAAAGTGTCATTTCAAGGGCTATAGTTTTCACATTTCACAGGCCTTACCTTTTTTCTGTATGTTTCCATAGAAACATGGTGTCAATTACAATCAGCCTACAAATGCTGCTGCAGCTGCTGGTGAGAGACCAGCTCAGTGTCAAGTTAAAGAACAACATGAGGGTCCCGATGGACTCTTGGATGGTATCTGTGGGAAGCCTCTCAAAGACCAGTGTGGGTTGTGCGAGTAAGCATCATTTTTAGACTCTATTCAACTACACAGTAATGCAATGTTTACTTTTGGATGTGCAGTTTTAGGGTTTATGGGTTAGAGAATTCTTCAAAGTAACTATTCCTTTGCTGACTTTTCCAGCTCCCTTTTAGCCAGTTTAAATCAGTTAAATATATACAAAGAAATGAAAACTTACAAAAATTACCCCCAAATTTGACAAATTATCAGAGGGGAAGAGATCCCCCCTGAGTTAATTCATTTTCCAGTGCAAACATCAAAGTAAGCTTGGAATCATTTCCTTATAGGATGTAAGTTCTCTCCCATTATCAGGGTATGTATATGGCTTTACAGAGGACAGTCTATTTTGGAAGGGGTATCTAGATGGTCAACTGTTAAGACTAGGCTTAAAATTAAGAAATATGAGGGTGTCGTTCATTCTGAATTGATGATGCATAGGTGCTTGTCATGGAGAGTTCATCAAGGAATCTGTTACAATTTATTTCACTCCATTTTGCCTCCCTTTTTACTGCAATTGGACACAACAATCACTGACAATGAATAAATTCTTAGATGGTGCACTACCTACTTCCTGAGTAGCCTGCTGTAACTTGCCCTTGTTTCATGGCCAGTGGAATGATCAACTTCATGACTTTGTATGGTGTTTTTTTTTTGGATCTCTTGTATTTACCAAGTCAACCGCCCCTTCTCATTTTTTATTTAGGAGGATGTCTTTCATGTTGCATTGATGATGCATAAGTGTGTGAGGTTAGGAATTCATCAAGGGATATGTTATAATATTTAATAAAACACACAGAGGCCATCACATATGTTTCCTTTAATTTTTCTCATTTAAATTAGAAATCATTACAAGGAATACTTGGTGGGTCTGATCAATCAACACAATATTGACCCAGTTGATATTTTTGGTTCGGATAGTCTGAAAGCTGCACTCAGAAGAAATGACAAACAGATTCCAAACCGAGCTGGAAATGAAGCTGATGCAGCCTATCTTGCACGACTTAGACAGGTGAGTCACGACTTAGACAGGTGAGTAACGACTTAGACAGGTGAGTCACGACTTAGACAGGTGAGTCACGACTTAGACAGGTGAGCCACTAGGAGTAGTGTACCACATATACACAAACAGGTTTACTCTTGGCAAATTGCCAACATTTAGAAGAGATAGTGGTGTTGTTAGCTATTAAAATGTTTGAAAAACAAAACCACATTTTTTAATCTGTAAGAGGACCATCACTAATGTTGCCAATTTAACTTGCTTTGTGTCCAGGTAACAGCTTTTAAAGTGACCCTGGGATTGTATCTTTTCATGCTTAATTGCTTTTGTTCTTCTCTTGAGTGATGGAACCATACTTCAAAAAGGGGCTGTGCTAACATTGTAGTTAGTTAGTTAGTTAGATGAGGTTTAACGGCCCAGTTTCCAACCAATTGGTTAAAGTCGAGCTGGCCATGGCCTTTTTTCCAGTTGTGGCTCACTGGCTAACATTTTGGTTTGAGTTTATATTACATTTACTTGAATTTGAAAGTAGTATTTAAAATTGGCATGTCTGTGGTTGTGCACAGACTACCCTAGACCTGGATCACACCGAGACCACTTGTAATGTATTTGGGTGGTCTCAGTTGTCTTTTGGGGCTCAAGTGGTCTCCATGTTTAAAAATTAAAGCAGGCTCAAACAAGAAACTAAGATTCAGTTGGTGTATATTTAATGGCTTACATTACAGCACAAATTGCTACCCCAAGTGGACCAAAATGTCAAAACTGGAGGTTCCACCGTCTACCTACTAGAAAAAGCCTCTCTAAGATTTCCACATGAATCTCCAATTTTCTCTGTGTGTTGTGATTTTTCAATTTACATATACAGAAAATTTTTTTATCTACACTTTTGTTCCAATAAACTTTGCTTGAGTTTTATTTGGGTTGGATTTGGGTGATTTGGCACAAGAGCATCATCACTTGGGGGAGGGAGTCTGGCCTACCCTTGACACAGTTAATATGAGCTGGCATGGTCTTGAGTGCAAACTTTTGTTTACCTTGGATTGTCTCAGTTGTGTCTAGGGTAACCATCAGGTGGTCTTGATGTAACAAGTTAGATCGGTGGGTATCTTTAGTGTGTTGACTGCACTCAGGTTTACTTACTTTGATAAGATGGATCCTTCACAGCAAAGGATAGTGCCACAAAGTTGCAGCTTCTTAAAATATTACATAAAAACATGTTGCCAGCACTATATCCTCTTAGCAACCATCACCATGCACCCTAGCACCTTCAAAATCCACTAAACTCCTCATTGTTATACCCTCCACCCCCTCCTAGTCCGATTTTGCACTAATAAAACCACATTAAAGAAGAAGCCATAAGGAAGGGGTGAAATAACAACAGTGTATCCTTAACGCATACAAAATACCACTGCTCAGATTGTTACCCGTTGCAAAACCAAAGAATACATCATGTATAGTCTCAGGAATTTACACTGTCTTCCCATCCTGGAGAGACTCAGTTTCAAAATACTGATGTTGGTGTATCGCTCTTTTGTCGCTACTTTGCCATCATATTTGTCTGAACTTCTTCAACCATATCAAGTAAATTGCAGTTCCATGAGATCACATAAATCTCTACTTTGTGAACATTGGTCAATAGTGGGGCAAAAGGGCTTTTTTACTACCCAGTTCTTTTTTGTGGAATAACTTCCTTGAACCTTAGTCCATTTAGCATCCTTCAAATGCTCTCTCAAGACTCATCTGATGCAAACTGTTTTATAACCTTTTCTGTTTTTGTTACCCTTTTGAATCACAGCCCCATAAGTGTCTTTTTTAGACAGATACTGGTGCTTTACAAATTTTCTCATATTATTGTCATTATTTGAGAACTTATGAACTACTAGTTTGTCCGCCTTTCATATCATCTGTAGAAGACCAAAGGTACCAGCTACAGTGTAGTGACGAATAATTTCCAAAACTACAGGCCAGAGAGATACACAAGCTTCCAAAGCTCTTGAACTACCATTAAAGTGAATGGTTTTTTAGATTAATTGCATTAAAGGGAAAATGCAGTCATCACAATTAGGATTAGTGTAGTAGTCTACCCTATTTCACAAATGGCTCCTGAGAATCATGTGATATTTTTGTCACTTAATTGTGAAATTTACGAGGAATAACTCCTTGGTTTACCTTGAAAATGCAATATTTAGGTCCTGAAATACCATGGAAGATACTTGGAAGAGTATAAAATAAGAAGAAATTTGTGAGATTGAGATGTTGTTTCAAAGTCAGTGTTGGGTGACTACTTTTGCCAAGTAAAATTTTAGTGTGAGCTGTTTGTGTTCATGTTGTTCAGTTGTTGACCTAAATAATGTTATGTTTCCTGTATTTTTGTATTTCTCCTAAACAGGAAATCCAGAGGCAACTACCACTGAGACCAAGAAATGCACAGGGAGTCCAAGACATGGCAGCAGCCGCTGCCAATCAGATCTAAGGATACAGACTCATATTTTGAAGAACTTGCTCTCTGATCCTCTTTACCAAAATACGTTTTTATTATCCACATCACCTGTTTTAAAAACAGCTGTGAGGGGAAAGTATTTCTGTTTTGTTGGAACCAGCATAGGGATAATGCCATATACAGCAAAATATTTGACATTAATAATAGATTCTAATAGATTCAGTAAGCATTCAGTCATTGTAAAATCATTAAGGGACACTAAACAAAAAAACTTCAGCATACAAATTTTAAGTAATTTTTTCCCCTTTTTGTTTGGGGGTAGGGGTGGGTTGGTGGGTTACACTTAACCAAAACACTTCAATATTAGAATTCTAAGTAATTCTTGCTGCATATTTGTTTTATGGTTTTTGGGGTCAGAGTTAAGTTTTCACAGTCTGAAATAATTTGTTGTCTGTCAGGTATGTTTTTGGTAGTGTTATTCTGTATTTGCAAATGTTAGTATCTACTCAACATGTAGAGATAAAAGTTATGTATGTTTGCTGAATTCCTGACAAAAAATATAGTTCCAATTATGGCTAAAAACATCAATCAATGATTTGAATAACTATACTTTATTTTACAAAATTTGTGTATTTTGTACAAAATTCATCTCATTTCTACTTTCATTGCCTCACAGAATTTGCAAAATCTTATATTTATGGCAAAAGACAGGTGTGAAATGGAATGCACAGATTGATCATGTTTACATCCAATAAAGTGAGAATTGCCAAAGCTGATAGTAATTCAATTTACTTCTAGCTTCCACATTTTCACTTGAGAAATAACAGAAAAAGTATAAAACAGAACCACACATGGCAGACTTGAGATACGTTTAACTGTAGTAAGAACTGTAAGAGTGGTCGATTATGTATCCCTTTGGGTTCATAGCTGGAAGCAGTTCTAGCTTTTTGCCTGCAGTGGGGAATATTCTACAGCACTTAACATATAAAACAACATTGTTTATCCACAGCTTTGTATCCAAAATTTTATATTAGAGTTTCATTCAAAAGAACATAATAAATATTTGAAGTAAACAAATAATCACCTTCAGGCTTATTTTGAAACACTAGCTTAATGTTGCAGATATCTTCTCATCTTCCTACAAGCATCTGTCATCACTTTTCAAAACATAAATATTGTATATTAGAGGTAATTCTTCTGAGTTATTGGCATAAATGTAACAAATAACAATACAGAGACAAAAATATGGTCATGTGATTACAAAGAGCCATCTATGAATTAGTATACCAGGGCATACTGATTCACATTTGGGCAACTTTTTGCCATTTCAATGTATGAGTAAAATACCTTCTCACAAATGTAAAGTGAACATTTCAGCTTCATGTAAGCACCTGCTTGGATGTACAAACATCTAAGACTAAGTTAGTTATACAATTTATGTTTAATTCTTTTACAGGCACTATCATTGGCTCATTATAACACGAACTGTTGTTCTCTCTTCATATTAAACACTGTGTAAAGTGTTGTAATGTAGATCAAGTTTGCTATACTGAACTGGATGTAATTGAAATTCTGAATATTGTCAGATACTTACAATTTGATCAGACAGAATTCTTCATAGTATAAATACAGAAACATGAAGTCCTGGTCAATTTATAAATCTTGTCAGGTGATATTATAAAGTTTTTGGCCTTTAAAGATCTTTGATATTGCCTTTTAGGCACTATAAAGTACGGTATGAAATGCTTCACCATTTTAAAGCAAGTTAATATTCATGAAAAATTCAAATTCATTTATTGGTGACCTATTTGTTATGTTCAAAATAATATTTTTATTTTAATGCGTAAATATCTAGGCAATCCTAAGTAAAGGCACTGCACAATATTACCCTTGCTCAACAATAAATCATCCCGGAGACAATCCCTCCAGTGGGGCAGTAGTTCTAACTACATGCTTAGCAACAAATTACCTCACAGGTACCAATTTTCCCAAGGACACAACGTAATGTGACACAGGCAGGAGTCAAACCCTCAACCCTTGGATTACAAGTCCAACACCTTACCTAATAGGTCATCAAGTCCTCTCAAACGTTTTAGTCACAACCATAAATGTTTAGCAGGTTTCGTTAAGATCACTTTGTAATAAACATTTTGGGAAATTTGCCTTGCCAAAGAAAGAGAATATGTGCAAGTGAAATAAATTCTTCTTTTGGATAAAACAAACAATTACTTCTTTCAAATTATTGCCTGTCTAAATTGTAGAATCACTTTTGCTGTCACCAAGGCATGGAAGAGGAAGGGGATGGGTAGATGCATCAGTCCAAATTTGGTGTACCCTATCATGTGCCTCCAAACAATATATCAACGAAAATCTCATTCTACATCTACTTAAATTTTTCATTGATACATTTTTGGTAGTTAACCAAGGGAGACTACCATTCAGTAATTGCACCAGGAACTAAGGAGCTTCATGTGGCCACAGAGAGCACATCCCAGGGGGCTTATGTAAGCACATAGATCCAACCCCAAGAGTGGGAGTGCTTGGCTAATAGGCCTGTTAATTTTGCATTTTAAGTATGTTTAACTTGTATTTCTACTGTGGGGATGGGGGATCACTGAGTAATTGGTGGTGCTCTTCTGTATAAGGTGTCATCAGTGGTTAGTCGTTTGCTCGGTAGCACCGTATTTAGCTTTCTACACTGGAAGTGTCAAGTTGAATTGACATAGTTTATGAGATGGTGGAGAGATGTATGTAGCTTGGTATAAAACCAACAGTACATACACTTTCTATTTCATGGTTAAAGACAGGATTTGTTATTAAAGGGGCTGTTGCTTCACCCCAAACATATTAAGGAATATTCCAGCATCTCTAATAACAAGTGGTGCCCACATCTGGTTGATATGAATTCAAACAACAGCATCACTCTCATGGTTCAATGATATCTTGTGCAGCCAGTAATGTACTCAATAAACAGCAGACTGCTCACACACTGTAGTGTGTGGATATGGCCTTGAGCAATTATACTCAAAAAGAGGCCATTGCAGATTTGTCCTGAAGGTGCTTTAGACAGGTGTCTTTCATTTAAGTTGAAGGAGGGGCTAGTATTTAACATATAGTTGGGAGCATTCTTGCTGTCTGTGGCAAGAATAGCGCCTTCGGTTAGGAAAAAACAAACTCCATGTTCATCAGAACTCAACTTGGTATGCTATGTTATAACCAGAAAGTCCAAAGTCTTACTGATTTCTTGGCGAAAACAGGTTTCGTTGCCATGAAGTTTATTCAGTGGCGTCACTAGCGTTATTTGCAGGGGCGGGGGGGCAAGTAACTTGACGTACGCCCGCAGAGCCCGGGGCCCGGACTACCTGTTTGTTCGATCCAGTGGCGCCGCCAGGAGTTGGTGATTGAGTGGCATCACAGATGACGTCACAATGCGACCTCAGTCAGTCATTCCCAAGTCTGCGAAAATGGTGCCTTTTTTATGCGTTCCTGCCATTTTATAGTCGCCCTGGGGAGGGTTAAAGAGGAGGGGTGTCCCCTCCTCTTTGAGAAATTTTTGTTAATATAAGGTGGCTTAGATGCAAAACGGTGCTATTTTGGGGAAATTTTTGGAACTGATGTATTTATGAAATGTCCATAATCAGTGAATTCTAATTTTGGTTAGGTGAAATAGGAGAGTATGTTGACTAAGAGAAGGGTATGTTGTCAACACACCTCCTCAAGCCCTCACCCCCTGGCTACTTTACTGCCTTCTATCCGGGGCAATATTCAAGCAAAAATACCTGCGTGGCGTCCTGCATGGAGTCTACAAAAACATTTTTGATTTTTCCTTTGCTTCATTGTTTATTACAAATAAGTATCGAAGGGAGGCAGAGACTGGTATAGGCATGGGCGTGGATCATTGGAAAGAGCAAAGATGGGAAATTTGAATGAACACAATTTTTTTTTATTTATTACATTATGTATGCAATAATGCAAATTAATTTTTTGATTCCTTGCCAAAGGCAAGTAAGGAATCTATGAGATGGTGATGTGTGTGTGTATGTGACGCCTAGCTTGTAAACACGATATCTCAAGATAGCAATGACCAACGGTTTTCATATTTGGTATATAGATTTGTCATGTTGAGAGGAAGAACCTATTGTTTTTGGTGGAGGTCAAAGGTCATTTGAGGTCACCAGAGGTCAAAAGCCGAAAACCTTGTAAACACAATATCTTGAGATAGCAGTGACCAACAGTTTTTATGTTTAATGTATAGATTTGTCATGTTGAGAGGACGAACCCTTTGGTTTGTGTTGGAGGTCAAAGGTCATCCAGGTCACCGGAGGGTAAACTGCGAGAACCATGTAAAATGGCTTGTAAACAGGATATCTCAAGATAGCAATGACCGACCCTTTTCATATTTGGTATATAGATTTGTCATGTTGAGAGGAGAAACCCTATCATTTTTGGTTTAGGTCAAAGGTCATCTGAGGTCACTGGAGGGTAAACTGCAAAAAATTGTAAATGGCTTGTAAACATCTCAAGTAGCAATGAATGACACTTGATATTTGGTAAATAGATTTGTAATGTTGAGAGGAAGAACCTTATTGTTTTTGGTGGAGGTCAAAGGTCATCTGAGGTCACAGGAGGTTAAACTGCAAAAAATTGGAAACAGGATATCTCATTGTATATGATGGATTCTTTTTATATTTAGTATACATAAATTTGTCATGTAAAGAGGAAGAACCCTATTGTTTTTGATGGAGGTCAAACGTCATTTGAAGTCACCAGAGATTAAACTGAAAACCATGTAAATGGCTTGCAAAAACCATACCTCAAAATAGCAATGACTTATGTGAGGTCACCAGAGGTTAAATTAGGAAAAGTTGTAAAAAATGATATAGTGGAGTATAAATTTGAAGGATGAACCTAAGTGCAACAAAGCACCCCGTTTGGCAAGGAATCACTAAGCCTTTGGGCTTTCTGGTTTTACAAATATGCAAATTTGATGACTTCATAAGGGTTTTGGGTATTTTATGGTGCAGGAGAATGTTCTCCACAGTTTTCTCTTTCGTTTCATACTAAATTTGAGGAAATTGGAAGGGCATTCCCATGAAAAGTGAAACCACAGGGTCCAAATTCAAAATGAATAATTTTGTCACAAGTTTGGTATCATTGAGAAGAGAAATGTTTCAAGTTTACCAATCCATATTCTATATTGCATTTTTTAACCACTCGAGGTTTTAAAGCATCAATTGCGAGGTATCCACAGTAACAAAAAAAAAAGAAGTTCAATTATGCAATTTTCATAATGAATGCTGTAGTGAAGGCAGATAAAGCAAATTGAAAAAATTTAAAGCTTTTTTGGATGCATTTGGTGCTATTCTTTCTTACACCTATCACAACTTGTTTAATTTTTTTTATTTAATTGTGTATGGACATGAACAAGTTTTCATCGTACGTACGTCACAAAAAAATGTTTTTTTTTCTTCAAGGAAGAAAAAATATTCTTCTAAGTTATTGAATATTAACAATAAGGAGTCTAGTGGGAACAATTATCCTGTAAAATAATTATAAAACAGCTGATAGTTATTCTTGAAAGCCTGTGACAGACGTACAAAAAGTCTGTAAGTCCCTCACGTACGACCGTCACAGGCTGAAAACTTAGGGCCTGTAATGAACATGAAGTGTTAGTTTTGGTAAGTTTTCATGGGGAGAGAATGGTGGGGGGAAGGAGTGCAGTAGAATTTCAAATCTTAAGTGTCATTGGAACCATTAAGCCAAAATTAAATGTTTTCAGTGCATGTTGATTTGTCCAGTAATACCGGTACCTCTGGAGAGTTCACTGTATTGCAGTTAAGAGGCTACTGTACACACGTTTTTGAAAGCAAAAATGCATGTTGTGCATACTATTTTATACAGAATGCAGACGGGTGGTGCTGGAGGGGGCAGAGGGTGGTGATGGGGATAAAAAAACACGAGTGCGAAAATTTTCATACCACAAAGCGCAAACATTTTTACATCTTTTTGTCAGGAAGTGTGTCCCCTTGCCCGATATTGACACCCCCTACTCCCATCTGGCAAAGAATAGATCAAAACCCCTGAATACAGATTGTGTTCTTTCTCACTAAAACTCGTCAAAAACTGTAAACTTGTATTAGCACAACAAACTGCTGGTTCTAGTAAAATAATCTGATGGTGTACGTCCGTCACAAAAGTTTGTACGTCTGCCACATTTCTTAGCAGGACCCCTTTAAACTTTACTTTTTGGGTCTTAAATTAAAATGTGTGTATACTAATTACCAATTACATGTTCCAACTTCTCAAAAACTGTAAATGTTAGCAATAATTACTTGTTTTAATCAAATAGTCTGATGGTGTACGTCCGTCACAAAAAGTTTGTACGTCCGTCACATTCTTTAACAGGACCCCTTTAAACTTTACTTTTTGTTTTTAAATTGAAACTTATTTATATTACATGCAAATTATATGTTCTTCAATTATTTGATACTAACCTTTGATAATAAGGTCCCACATCAGACAAAATTACCGGTAAAGTTACAAAGTACCAAAAACTGATTTTCTCTGCGTACGTCTGTCACAGGGTAGTTTTTGTCCCTAACAAGGATGAAGACAAAGTCTTCTGAACTCCATACTGTACAAATAATAACTGATTGCAAGTGTTTATTCATAACATGTATGAAGACACTCATAGCTGCAGACTCTCTATTAAGAACTCGAAATGTCGTTCAAAGTGCATGCCAAGTCCCTTCCACAAAACCTGTCGAAACTAAAACTGGAGTAACTCGGATAAAACTGGAGTAACTCGGATAACACCTCTTGTTTACTTTGGCGGTTTAAAGGACTGATGCATAGATAAGAGAAAAGA
>WURT03162339.1:0-10686 GCA_009936505.3 Holothuria glaberrima | reverse complement strand
TTACTACTACTACTTCTACTACTACTCCTACTTCTACTTATACTACTACTACAACTACTACTACTACTACTACTACTACTACTACTACTACTACTACTGCTACTACTACTAATACTTCTGCTACTACTACTGCTACTACTACTAATACTGCTACTACTACTACAACTTCTACTGCTACTACTTTTACTACTACTACTTCTACTACTACTTCTACTACTACTTCTACTACTAATTCTGCTACTACTACTTATACTGCTACTACTACTACTACAACTTCTACTTCTACTAAATTTACTACTACTACTACTCCTACTAATACTTCTGCTACTACTGCTACTACTACTAATACTGCTACTACTACTACTACTTCTACTACTACTACGACTACTGCTACTACTCTTACTACTACTACTCCTACTTCTACTACTTCTACTTTTACTACTACTACTACTGCTGCTACTAATACTTCTGCTACTACTACTGCTACTACTACTAATACTGCTACTACTTCTACAACTTCTACTACTACTACTACTACTACTACTCTACTCTACTACTACTACTACTGCTGCTGCTACTACTACTACTACTACTACTACTTCTGCTACTACTACTACTACTTCTACTACTACTACTACTACTTCTACTACTACTACTACTACTTCTACTAATACTTTTGCTACTACTACTAATACTGCTACTACTACAACTTTACTACTTTTACTACTACTGCTACTACTACTACTTCTACTTTTACTACTACTACTACTGCTGCTACTAATACTTCTGCTACTACTACTGCTACTACTACTAATACTGCTACTACTACTACAACTACTTCTACTACAACTACTACTGCTACTACTACTACTACTTCTACTAATACTTCTGCTACTACTACTGCTACTACTACAACTTCTACTTCTACTACTTTTACTACTACTCCTACTGCTACTTCCACTACGACTGCTACTACTACTTCTACTACTACTACTACTACTGCTACTGCTACTACTACTACTACTGCTATTACTACTACTACGACTACTTCTACTACTACTGCTACTACTACTGCTGCTACTACTACTTCTACTACTACTACTACGACTACTACTACTACTACTACTACTCCTACTTCTACTTTTACTACTACTACTACTGCTGCTACTACTACTACTACTACTACTACTATTGCTACTACTTAAAGAGAGAAAGTAGTCACTCCAACTTCTCCAATCTACTTAATCTTAGAGATCTCCTCTAATGTGACTTGCAAGTATTTTCATCATGTCCCCTCATTTAAAACATTGAATATTGAAGGTATAGTCCAAGTGGTTTTCTGCATGAAATTAAGATATAAGTAACAAACGTATTGTCACAAGATTGAAAGGAGCCATTCCTGAATTCTTAATTAGGATGACAGGTACACAAATTCAAATTGGAGAGTGCATTTTCTCTTTCACCAAAGCCTTGCCTACCCTGCAATTTAGTGGTCTCTGTTTGACCATTCATGTATTCAACTGTGCTCCAGTTATACTGAAGAATTAACATAGATTAACTTTCATTTTGTGGAATCGTCTAAACTCGATCCTGAGTCCGAGTTCAGCCACAGTCCATACTGGTTCACTTCCGATTCCGAAAACTCCCAATCAGAGCGAATTCCGAGTCTAGTAAAAACAGACTCAACTCCGGATTTTGTCGGAGTCCTAACTCGAGCATTACAACTTTGGAAACAAGTTTGGTTGATTCTTGTACGGGTACTATATCGTCACCCTAAATTTTCGCTCTAATCAAAGGACTGGAATACATTATGACAAATACATAGCGTAGGTGTAACCTTTGTATGTATCTTGTATGAGTCCAAATGGGAAATTCCAGAACTGTTGGATGACAACTCTTTTTCCTTCCTTCTCCAAAGAAAGTTTCCAATTATTGCATGTGCATGGGGAATCAAACAGAAGAGCCACTTGCGAAAAGTATCTGTCCTGCTTCTTTTAGACTGCAGTTTGTCTCACCACAACGGTAAGATTTACACCCGCAGGCCTACTCCATGCAAAATAAAAAGCTTCGACTGAATATAAAGAGGGTTTCAACTAATCTAGGCCTAGTTAGACCGGGGTATGGAATTGTGCATATTGACAGTACAAGCAGGGAGTAACAGCTCCCTGGTACAAGCAGGTCAGATCGACGAACTACAGCGCTGCAGTTTTCGTCAATTCCCAGTGACCGATCCCTTGAAATATGACACGCGAAATAAGCTTTACATGCATTATGTAATATACACTGTATGCACACTGAGATAAGAAGTACCGTATCGTACACATGGAGTATCTATAATATACACGCACAGGCCTACGGCAGTGCAATGCGGTAGTCGCTTAGAAATAGTCCAGCTTTAGGGCCAAGGAATCACGCATGCGCAGTGAAGCATCATCTTCTCAAACTAGTCACGCTACCTAATCCGTAGCATGATATCATGCATTATAATAAGTCTCAAGACTTCTAACCCTAATCTTTCCTTCTTTCCTTCTTTTTCTAACTCTAACCTATCCATGTGACATGATATCATACATCATATCATGTCTCGAGAAACGGATGTGGCACCTTACAAAACAAAACGTAAGGATTCCGTGCAGTCACGAAACGTAATATATGAATAAACGTAATATATGAATAATCGATTACTTTCCCCTCGCTATTCTACGAAAAAAATCGCCGCCTGCTATTATCTTAACTTATGAAGGCTACAGTTCAGCACATGTAGTTGGAGAGAACACCACCCTTCGTCAGTTTGATGCAATGGCTGCTTGTAAGCACACGCGCTGCCAGAGGTTGATGAGTGGGGTGGACACAGCACGGGATGACGCCGTAACCCCAACCCAGATGAACCAAAGAGAGTCAGCGCAAATTGTACATATACGTGCATACCTTCATATGTCTTGAATTTTTTCTTTTGTATTGAATATTTTCGTGTCGAGTGTACAAGAAGAGTGTATTGTCTAAATGAATGGTCGACAACTCCTCCTCTTGAGAAATTCGTATTTACGTAAGTAGCCAAAATGCACAAATCTTTGGCAAATCTAATTCATTGCATCCTTGGATATTTCATAGTTAAGTGATGTTCTGACTATTGCATGACACCCGTTATACCAAAACTATATAGCGGCACGTAAGTGCTACGAATTTTACCGTAGGCTATATGCATCTCACGATATTTAAATACTCTAAAATCATCTATTTATGAGGGGTCCTAACAGGGGTTGGGAATGTACCTCTATAATCCGGAAAATTATCTTATGAATCGACGGATTAATATTGCCCTTATAATTGTTGAAATTTGGAGTGAAATTCCTCAAAAATGGCGCCAATTTTGATACAGAAAGTCAATGCAATAACGAAAGGTCTGTAATGCATAAGTCAAATTTTCTGTTCTGTTTGCTTGATTCTATATGTGTTGAGGTGATATACCATCATATATCTTTTAGGGCCGATCTGTCAAGAACAGGAAACGTTAAGGAAGGTTTGATTTATGTTAGTTCAATTAGTTAGATTGGGTTTAACGACACACCAACACGTATGTGTCAGCAAGAATAAAGGGATTAAAATCAACTAAAAAGTAAAGACGGGGTAAAATTTAATTAAACATGACAGGAATCTCCCATTACCTTGACTAACCCTATCTGGCAATGGCAACTCGGGGAAGAAGCATCAGGCCAACTTATTGATTTGTTTGCTTTGTGGTTTCTTCCTCAAAACTGTTGGGGAGGTTCTCCCATTCAGGCCCAGCACAGCTTTTGAGTGTGTCATGCATGAGTGGCTTTCAACAATTCAAGTTCCCAGGAATCAAGATAAGGTTCATGCCTGCCAGGAAGTTGAGCTGCACAGTTAATTTGCTCAAGGGATTAGTTGTGGTTGCGGTTTTTCTCAAATCTAGCTAATGGGCATTTCCTCTAATGAAACTTCTAGGCAAATTCTTTGAGAAAGCCTAAAATGAGAGGAGGGTCCGTGTGTTCAAATAACGTCTTCAGGTTTGGCACAATGTAGTACTTCTGACGAATATGAGAGTATTCATAACAGTCAGCGAGAATGTTACTGACGGTGACAGCACAGTTACAGGGAATATAGTATGGTCTCTCTTCCCCGTGGAGCAAATAGGCATGGGTAAGGTAGGTGTGGCCAATGCGAGCCCTAGTGAGGACTAAATCATCTCGCGGCTTACTGGGGGCTGCATTTCCCACAGTCCCGACCGTTGTTTTATATGGTACAACTTGTACTAGGAGAAGGAATCCCACAGTTCTAATCTGTGCCAAACTTCTTTAAGTAGTTGATTGATAGGCTATCACCTCGAGAGGTTTTCCGAGCAAATACCTCTTACACCTATTTACATCATTACTATTGTACTTCTTGCTAGCCTTGGCTTATCTTTTTAACCTTTTAATCTCCGACAGACAAAGACTTGTGTGTTTGACTTGATCTTAGTTTAAGGATGTTTATGATCCAACATACAGAACGGTGTTCTATATTCCTAATATGTCTCTTCTCTACAATTTTACATACATTTAAATATATCATTATACTTGTCTAAACGGAGAAGAAAACAAATGCAAATCAAATGCTAAGCTAGACCTTGGTACTTTAAAGTAGGTAAACATTTTAGTTCGTTTATTTAAGTAGAGCGAAATATTTGAGCACGAAGGCTTGATAAAAGTTCTTCACCCCTAGAGAAGCGTAGATAATTGCTCTCGATGAGGATTTAACTGAATACACCCTTTTAACTGAGGACTTTTGAGAATAATGTGAGTTACCTTACCTAATCGCATCTTTAATTTTGAACGGCTCAGATACTTATTTTAAACCTTGTCACGCCAACAAGTAAAACTTTACTTGCATGTTGGCAGTAGGGTGCATTACATTCCAAGGTGTGCAAATTCGGATTCCCCGGCAGATATGAGAGATTAGATTAAGTTAGATAGTTAGTTAGATGGGCTTTAACGACACACCAACACGATTGTGTTATATAGTGTCATCATAGGGATTTGATTAAAGTTAGGGGTGTCCTACTGATGGATCCAGTCGTTTGTAGGGACCAAAAGAAAGTTATAGTAATCTGAGTCTTGTGGGAGAAGTCTGGGGGTATTAGTAAGGTACATGTGATATGGAGGATGTACCCCGAGTGTTTCAGGTTTTTAAATAATACCATTGCTACACGGAAGGACCCCTAATATCACCCTTATCATCAATGTAACAGCCGTGCTGCTAGGATTTGCCCGACTGAAGGGGAGCCGCGATCTAAAGCCAGAAAGCAGAGACGGGAAGCAACAATGACAGTTAACCGAAGGGCCTGCTACAAATTATTGGTTCCTTTCAAGGAACGTGTCCTGTTTTAGAGGGCAGATTATTTTGCGGGACCTTGCCGTCAGGAAATTCAAGACTTAATCTTACAAACTGTTTCAAAAAAAAAAAAAAAAACTGCGACCCCTCGTATCCCCATCTGGTAATACCGTATACTTTGATCTTGCATTAAGGAATCCTAAATCCCTGTTTCACATTTCTGGAAGCATTTATCTTTAGGTTAAAGCCAGATTCTGCTCACCAAGGGGGCAGAATGGAGGTGAATATTAGAAGGTCACTAAATTGCAACGTTATTTAGAGTGGTTGCTTAAATTTGATTCAATATGTTGAATTTAAGCAGATTTACTCAAAAAGATCATCAGCTTCCTCTTTGGTGTACGTCTTCTCCTGTGGATGCAAATTTAAACCCACCATTTGAGATGTTAAACATGAGTTCTTTATGCCACAGTCCCTGTGTATTTATAATTTAAAGAACATCATTTCCACCGGTGTATGTGATAGCTCCCTCCCGTCTCATATCCCGGTGGTAACAATGGTCTATTTCAGGGTAAACATCGAGATTCGAGGGAAACGAGTCATGTTATAATTAGACTTAATCAAAATTTCCCGGCACCTGCATTTCAAATTTGTTAAATTGTCATACAAACAAAATTCAGGCTGTCTTTATTTCGGTATTATTAGCGCGAACACATTGTTTAATTAGACTAAATCAAAATTTCCCGGCACCTACATTCCAAATTTGTTCAATTGTAATACAAACAAAATTTAGGTTGTCTTCATTTCGATATTATTAGCGCAAACACATTGTTTAGCTATCCCCCCTCTCTCTCTGCTTCTCTCTTTCCCCATCGAAAAGGAAACATTGAAGCATTATTTCTTAAAATACAATTATTATAACGATTCGAACAATGTTTTTATACTTATTTTGTTTGCCATTGCTACCACCCTCGCTTCACACGTATACTTCTTGGTCTCTTTACGTTATGATATGATGATGAAAGTGGCCTTATTTTGTTGGCAGGTAGATACACAATGGTTCATAGAGCGGGTTTTTTTTAAGTGATCACTTGTATTGACTTTTAAAGACAAATAGTGCTTGCTTTTGGAATACCTGAAAAACACTGGCCGTTCATTACAATGTGGTTTTGTCATAGACAAATACATTTTAAAGGGGCTCATTGAGTCGACATCGACTATTTTTGGGACAAGTTTGAAGGAAACCATTGCATCGCAATGCTTCTAATTAGCCCATTACCGATGTTTCACTTCCTGCAGTTACTGAAAATGTGAGAAATTGTATTGTTTTGTGGAAAGGGATTGCATATGATACTACATGATGGTAAAAAGTGTCTGGTCACAAAGTTGTAATAAATGATTTTAATCATTAATTACCCTATCGTAGCCATTTCAGTTGTGCGTAAGATGTGCAGAATCTCTTAGTTTGATCATTTACCATCAAGATGTGAGTAAATCTCAACAGTTGTGAAAAAATGAATTTTGTGAACCAACTCAATAAGCCCCTTTAATACAAAATGCTTGTATTTTATGATAAGGACATATCCAGCAAAGCAAAAACATTTCAACTCTCTTCAAGTGCTTAGGTAGTATCATTTACTGTGAGTGCCGTGAAGTACTACATATGTTTGGGGATCCCTCCCGTGAAGCAAGACCCATACGGATTTCTACCTTCCTGATTTTTGGATGCCTCAGAGCCTCATATCTTCTTGGAGGTGCCTAATGTGCCCATTGAGGAATCTTTATTATTGAGTCATGAACTATTGCTTGATTATCAACTTGCCGCATCCTTTGATGAAACTTGCTCATTTCGTTCTTTTGTACCTGCGAAAATTTGTAAATATTCTAGACGTGAAGTGATCACCTCAAATCATTCTTTATGGTGAGTTAGATGGGATTTTACGACACACCAACACGATTGTGTTATATAGTGTCATCTAGAAGAGAAAAAAGGTGCAATGTTGGGGTACAATTAACTAGAAAAAGATGGGGTCAAATTTCACTAAAAGATCCAGGCAGATGCGGGAGTCATGTCAAAAATGTCTCTACAGGTTACTTTCCTTGAGAAAGCCCAAAATATGGGAAGGATCTGTCTGCTCAAATAAAGTTTTCAGGTCTGTCACAGCGTAGTACTTCTGGCGAATATGGGAGTATTCAGAACAGTCAACGAGAATGTGACTGACGGTGACAGTACAATGACAGGGTATACAATATGGTCTCTCATCCCCGTGAAGTAAATAGGTATGGGTAAGGTAAGTGTAACCGATGCGACAGAGGTCGAAGATGTACTTTTGTCGTAAAGGGCTTTGGTCACAATAACTGTATTATTGCCCTAATCATACTTACTCGAATTAGCTGCACCAAGAATAATAATTTAAGTGAGGCAATTTTTTTCAAGAGCGTGAATTCCAGTGGGGGAGACTGGGGCGAGAGGCTTTCATGGGGGGTCGTGCGGCCCCAAGCCCCCCCCCCGTAGCTACGCGCCTTAAGTGTTGTAGTGACAGTAAACTTTTAAGCAACACCAAACACTAGCGTTTGAACAAAAAGCTGGAGGCGGCAGCTGTCACAGCGCTTTGTTTTAAGTAATTGCACTAACACAGAACGGTCAGTTAAGGGAGGCTTAGTTACGCGGGCAAGTCGACCAATGAGACCACCCTATGAAGGACAAATAAAAACACGCCGACGCCAGGTCATTTACTAAAGTAATTATGGTGGTGATCCGGGGGGGGGGGACATGGGGAAATGCCCCCCAAATATTTGAAAATTCGCCCATTGACTTAGATTTTTCACACAGTAAATCATTTAAAAATGGAATCATGCCTCCCCCAATATTGAGAGAAAAATCGCTTGAAAGTAATGAGCTCGTCAGTGGTGTACTCCGTGTCCTCTAGAACAACCAGAGCGTCCACCGAATATGACCTTTTTACCCCATATGACCTTTGCAAGAATCTCATACTTTCCACTTTCGGAGAAACTTACATACTATGAGCCTGTTCATTAGAAAAAAATGGCGTGACTCTACATTAGCTCAGATTTGCTTGTGACCTACTTTCTAAAGTAGTGTTGCAAGTTCATTTTAAATATTAATCTTTCTCCTTAAAAAAGTTTGAAACTGTTCTACGATTACGTGTAGTACTTGAAATCCATTTTACCATCAATCAAGCAGATGGAAGTCAGGTTAAGAAAAGCCTAACCTCGGTATTTCCAAATACTTTTTACAAAATATTAATAGTTATCAGTAAGGATCTTTCTAGGTATTATCTTAAGTATTGATTAAATATTTATAGCAAAGCCTTCTCTTGCTGTATAAGTGAGGATTACTCTCGATGAGAAGAAGCATTAAAATAAATCAAAGTTTAATTTTTTTTTGGAAAGGCTTACTAACTGAGGGCAACCTTGCTACAAATATATGACAAGATATTTCTCGGTACTCGTTTTAAAGCTGTGACCTTCTGACAATTAAGAGATGCATAGTCGAACAAGTAGTCTGGTTAAGATAGGTACATTTTGTTCCTCTGTGCAACCATAATTTGGGCAGTCTTTATTGCCCTACTGACGAAAAAGATCACAACTTTTTACCTGTAAGTACCACTTTATTCAAAACCACTCTTACAACGTTGCTTTAATTTTTACCTTTCTCTTGATGGTAACTACCACGTCTTATTCACCCAAACATGACAATTAAAAAGATTTAACTAGCAATAAATCAAGCGTTATTTTATCGCATTTGTTCTATTTTGCTATCGCATTCGTTCTATTTTATGTGAAAAAAAAAACCTTTCATCTTGGAATAGTTCTTTAGGAAGTTCGTAAGTCCTTGCTAGAAACAATACAAATGACCCTTTTATGAAAGATGAATTTTTGCAGTGACCTACTTAGGTAGGAACCATCCCAAGCAATATTACAGAAATTTATGTAGAGAAGCATTAGTACATTTTAGAGCATCGTTGGAATATTTGAAGGTAAACAACTACGAAGACGATATTTCCATGACGCATAAAACCTTGTTTCAAGCATACTGAAAGCAACCTTTTCATCTTTTTAGATGTACTGGAGAGCGGCACAAGGATACTATTAAAATTTAAAATTACTAGCATCAGAGGCGTTAGGAAGGAGATACAACTACAAAAACTGCCAGAAAATATGTACTTGAAAATGATTAAACTCTTTTCAGGGAGCGCCATTTGATTGACAAGTTTTTCTGTACCTATTGTTAACTCTATGTTGAATAAAGCCTTATAACTATGATCTTCTCCTTTCTTTACCAAGTTATACAAAGTTCATTATTTATACATGCTTGGAAGTTAAGTTTGTTTCCGCCAATAACCAAACTTTTATCAGGATTTTCTGAAAAACGACTGGCAACAAACACGATTTTAATAAGTCGACTGCTGGAAACATTGTTCAAGCCTATTAATTTTTTTTTTTTTTTTTAATTTTGAGCAAATTTTACCATCATTTAAGAAGCACAGTCGAAAGTAAGTTGTAAAGAAATTCTTTATTATATTTATATTACATGATCATTAGTGTGACGAATAACGAAAGATTTAATTTTCACTTTTTTGCATGACGGCTAGCAACGAACAATTAACGAGTTCAGCGTAAGAGGTGTGTCTTCTCTTTGTCATTTTGGCACTGCATCACTAATCCAAGTTAATCTGGGTAGTAAGGATAACAATTCTGAGAACAAAGGCAAGTTTACTATAGGAAACGAACATTAACGAATGTCCTTCTCAACACCTCCCTGGTAATAGTAGGATGCAAACACTTCATATAAGAAGTTTCCGTACACTGCATGTGTACATCACATTTGTACATTATGTGAAAAGGACCAAGAGTATAGCCTTAGTGGATACCACACGATGTTCGCCTAGAAGGAGAAACGCGTTTTTGACAGGTACATGCAGATTGAGAACAGTCAGAGAGATAACTGTTGAATTGGTTAAAGCGGGAACCTGCATGACATAGAGATAAAGTATACTGAGTATAACATTTGATAGTATCAATAGCTTTTAAAATATCAAAAAAAAAGGCCCTGACAAACAGAGGTTTTTTTTTCACAATACCAGTCAGTGGGTCTGTTAGGCATGAGCCTCCCTATCTACTAGGGAGGAGAACAAACTGCTAACCACATTCCAGCTGCTGTGCACCAATGTTTCAGGGTCGTCGAGTGGCAGAGTGGTCTATTCCAACTGCTGTGCACCAATGTTTCACATGTGCATGGATTCGAATCCCGCTCGAAGTACGTGGGTTTTTCTCCGGGTACTCCGGCTTTCCTCCCACTTGGCATAGGCTTGCCTCTAAAATCGGTTGCCCAGC
>WURT03162328.1:0-10686 GCA_009936505.3 Holothuria glaberrima | reverse complement strand
GAATGGCTAAAATAATGCAACGTGGGGTGTCAGGTAAGTGCCTACAACTTTACAGATTGATCTGAGGTAATGCCCCTGTTCCATGTTTTAAGTCTTGATTCATGTGTAAATGTGTGTGTAGATTTTTCGGTATCCCCAGTTTCCTGGTGTGTAAACCTGTAATTATCCCCAATTCACTAGGAGGAAGAGGATTTCCCCACTTTGCACATTATTTGTGCATGTACCCGATCAGGTATGTGTGTGTATGTGTATGTGACGCCTAGCTTGTAAACACGATATCTCAAGATAGCAATGACCAACACTTTTCATATTCGGTATATAGATTTGTCATGTTAGGAAGAAGGAGCCTATCGTTTTTGGTGGAGGTCAAAGGTCATTTGAGGTCACCAGAGAATAAACTGCAAAAACCTTGTAAATGGCTTGTAAACACTATATCTCAAAGTAAAGCAAAGGCTGACACTTCTCTTGTTTGGCATATAGATTTTTTATGTTGAGAGGGAGAACCCTATTGTTTTAAGGGGAGTTCAAAGGTCATTTTAGATCACTAGAGGTCAAAAGCCGGAAACCTTGTAAACACGATATCTCAGGGTAGGAAGGTTGGATAGATATGTATCATATGTAGTATGTGGAGGCGTTATGGTGACAAGATGGACCCTGTTGTTTTTGGTGGAGGTCAAAGGTCATCTGGGGTCATGGGGAGTCAAACACTGAAAACCTTGTTAACAAGTTATCTCAAGGTAGGAAGCTTGGATACATTTCATAATTGGTATGTACATGCCTTAAGGTGAGAAGAACCATGTTGTGTATGGTTGAGGTCAAAGGTCATCTGGGGTCACCTGGAGTCAAAGTGTGAGAACCTTTAACACGATTTCTCAATGTAGGAAACTTGGATAGATTTCATACATGCTACATGAATGCTTTATGGCTGGGGGAAGAACGGGTTTGTTTTGGGGAGGTCAGAGGTCATCTGGGGTCATTCGGGGTTGAAAAGCAAAACTTCCCAAGAATTCCCAAGAAAATCCCAACATTTTCTGTGGCAAGGAATCACTTAGCCTTTGGGCTTTCTGGTTTCACAACTGAAAGAGCTGTCAGCTGTTTGTCTTCGCTCATGATTTCATGACTTTATCTTTTTAGGAGCCACGCTTGAAATTATCACTGACAGATCCCAAGAAGGGTCTCAATTCTGCAAGGGATTCGGTGGTATAGGGGGTATCCTCCGGTACAGAGTGGACTTCCAAAACCTTGAGTATGATGACGTATTGGACGGATTTGATGATTACTAAGAACATGCTCTCAAGATGGCTGCATCAAGATGGAACAAATGACCTTTCAGTCCAACAAACCTCTCAAGAAACTGCCTGCTACATGATGTAACATTCTTATTTTATTTGTTTTCATGTAATGAAGATGCATAAAGAATAGGCTTGCAGTGTGAGATGATATTCAGGGATGGCAGCAGATAGGTTTTTAAGAACTGCTTCTGTCTGCTTATTGGTCAGTTTGCTTCCTTCATTTTACCATTTCAGTGCCACATTTTAGGTTATGTTTCCCAAGTCGGTGCATTTTGAGAAGAATGCAAGTTTGAACATGTAAAAACTGCTTATAGTTTCATCTGGAAATGATCTAAAGATTTAGAAATACTGATGGACTCAGACTTTCAGCTGGAAACTTAGCCTAGACATCGGTAGATTGCATGTGACCGGTGCACAGAACAGCAAAGAAATGTAACATTTCTTTGAGTTGGTGATTACGATAAAGAGGTAATCTATAAGTATACCCTCATTCAACCATTTGTATAGGTCTTTGTTACATTTGTTGATATCCGGTCTTCCTTTGTCACCCTTACTTTTAATTGTGCTGTGGTAAAAAGACCTCAGACAGAAAGATGACACTCTGTTGAGTTAGTTTGTTATATTGGTATCCACCTTCAACCCCTTCCTGATATTTTGTGCACTATCAGATATAGTTTAACATGCTATCTTAGGACACATATTATTTAAGCAGCATGATAATCAAACTTCACATTGATCTGTTTCTAAATAGTTCATGAAAGCACAAACTTACTACTTTTGCAAAATTGTCACAATTTCTGAGTGTTCAGCTATTTCTCATTAGGTCTTTTTCGTGTTAAGTGATGGGCTGTTTCTTGAGGTAATGCATTTGAGTGGGAGAAAACACTTGTTTGGGTTAACATAGATGTCCACAAGATCAGAAGATTGTCCCTTCACCTTTGGTGTTCAGTGGGAGGAATTTTAGAAGTATGGGGGTAAGGGGTCAGTCAGTTTACTCAAGTTTCGCTTGAGAGTCTCAATAAAAAAGGTTATTATTACCAATCAAGATTCTTTTTCTTAATCATTAGGTTTGACTGAAGTATGTATCTCTTTGTATTGGCAATTATGAAGTGGAATACTTGATGTTGATCTTAGCCACCTTATCTAGCAGAGCCATATGTCTTCTATATCATTCACAACAATTATACTCGTCTATATAACAACCTTTCACATTTACAGAGTGAAAAATTCAACTTGACATTAACCACAAGTTGTGAGGTTATGTGTGTCACATTTACATTCTCTGCTCTGATAAAGTAGGAGGAACAGAGGTGCATTAAAGTTTACAGGAAAGATTGAAAATAGTTTTCAGCACTACAGCTGAAGGTAGCATGGGTGATTTCAAAAAAGAAGAGGTAAAAGCTACTCTTCTCTGTCACTCAAATTGCTGATATCTGATTGGTTAAATTTTTTTCTAATCTTGCATTTTGTACTTTGTTTGCTTCTGTTAAACATGAGGGATGAGAACCAGCCTGTAAGATTATTTAGCCATCTTGGAAACACAGGCGATATTTATTTATTTCATATTGAAATACTAGCATGATGAGGAACTTAGTCCCTTGAACATTCTCTTTTGTTCACTATCAAAATTTTCACATTTTAGTGAGAAATTACTCAAGGTTGTATTTGTTAGAATGAGTTAATTGCCTTCTTTTGCAAAACTCTCCATCCAGTGCTGGGTTGACTAAAACTGCTTCAAAAGATATAACAAGCTAAAAAAATTAATTTAAAGAAGAATATGATATTATGAAAGTACCACCATGCTAAGATGTATTGTCATAACTTTTCTGCAAGTATTCTCAGTCTATGACTTGACCAGGGGCATGGGAGGGGTAGGTTTCAAACAGACCTCCCTTGTTCGGCTCTAATAAGCATTAGAGAAGACTGAGGGTATGGAATAATCAGGATGAAATAAAAAAGAAAAAAAAAGTACAGAACATTGCATGTGATGACATCATCAACTTGTCAGCAATTCAATTTTTTAAGTAATTTTGTTTTTAACTATAGCAAAAGTAGAATATCAATTTCATTATGAGAAGTATCACTAGTTGAAGGGTTCTGTGACAACCTGTGGAAGTAAAGCAATTTGTTGTCATCATGAAATGTTTCTGTTTATTTGGGTTGAATAGTGTTGCTATGGTGATTAAGATTGTGTCAGTCAGTCATCAGGTCTTCATATGATCCCTTTGTGTCTCTTAGATAAACAAAGGTCACATACATTAACATTGCTTATTATACCATTCCCACAGATGATTTCCTTGGTATTTTTGGTTATTTTGGAATGAGCTGATAATGTTGTAAATTATGAACGTTTGACAATACGGTAGAGTTATTCGATGGCAGCTCTGTAATGACAGTGTTGTAGGAATTACATCTGGAACCTCTTTTGTGCTTTTAAACTTTTGTTGGGCAAGTAGTATCATTTATTTGGAAATTATTGAGATAGTGGTAGTCCACATAGGAGGGGGAAGGAGGATTAGATTCGTATTATGGATTCCAGGGATGGTAGCTTGCGAAGCATCTCTGCAGTGATCATTGCAACATATGGGTAGCATCTTGTCTTTAGGGACTTGGTGAAACAAACTCTTAATGTGCGCTATTAAAGCACAGTTAATGAATCTAGGTACTATAATAATTAGCTGATCACATACATGGGAGTTTTGGTCTGGTGCTTGTTTAATGGGTAAAATATGGCAAGCCTTCCATCAACCAACACAAGAATCAAGAAACACTATTATTGCAATCCTAGAAGCGTACAGTCACAGAAATTTGTAAGGGTAAACCTTCATTGAATGTTAGGTCTCTTTATTAGCCTGCCTTGCTGCTAGATCCTGAGCCATATTAGAGAAGACCTATGGTCCTTCTACAGGTCACTGCAGAGCAAAGTCTGATGGTGTAGCAGTTTGTCACATTCAGTCCCTTTGGGGTTGTAGCTTCATTTGGGAATAGCTGTTTGGTTTTTGGCATTTAGCCATTGGGACTTGTCAAAGAAATGTTGAGTTACACCAGGGAGTTGTCTCTAGCAACTACCTCGTTACACAGTCAGCAGTATTGTGTGTCCAGTGTATTTTCTTAAAGGGAACTTATCTTTTGTTTTATCTTTGTCATGGCCAGTTTGTCTGTATACTTGTTAAAAAAAGATGGGAGAAAATAAAGTCACTATCTAATATAAATGGTTAATGTAAACGATAAAAAAGAAAAAAGTTGAGTTTATAATTTGCTCTTTTGTTTTCTAGCTTCTGTTTTGTGGTTGAGGGTTAAATGGTATGGTCTTTACAATCAGGTTGAACAGCTTGCATTGGTGCCAGTTATGTACCATGTTATTGGATTTTTTTACCCTACTGAAAGGTATTAAGACCTTAGCCCTAGACACCATTCATGTGTGCCTTCTGAGGTTAATGGAGAACTTCGGTAGAAAATCTTCCTGCCGAGTTCTGCAATTTGGTTTGGTTAAAGGTGTGATTTAAAATGTTCTAGATGGTTATGTTCTGTGAATGATCATTTGTTTAATATAAAATAAGCAATGTTTTATCTATCTGACTTGAAGTCTCTCTGTACTCTTTGCTCATTGTTTTCAAAGTAATTAGAAATGACAGTGACCATGCCAACTGGTGACAAAACATCAGTATTAGTGTCATACAGATATCACCAACAACAGATATCTAAGAAACTGAACATACTGTACAAAAAACTATTGACTGTCATGCACTTAGTATACCATTACTGCACCACTTAAAGGGTTAGTTGTAGGTCAAGTACAAACCCATGCAGTGTTTGAATGAAGAGCTCATTATTTGACAAACATAAAACGATGTAAACTGGTAGCACCAGAGTGTCATTTCATTTACTTAAGTTTAAGAAATATAAGATATTGTGTCAGGCTCAAAAAAAAAAAAAAAAACATACCTCAAAAAAAAAAAAAAAAACATACCAATGACATGAGGTGTATGCCTAGTTATACCTCTTGGTTTCAGTATTTTTGGTAATTTTAACAGTAAAGAAGAGAAATGAGAAATATTAGCCTATAGCAAAGTTAAATACCAATAATAGTTCACTATTTAGTGTTTGTTTTACATACTTTATGGAATGATTTCTAATTAAACAATGTGGATGTCTTTGCCCTTCTTACTGCTGTGTAGGAATTTCAGTGTCAGGATCAATAATCTGCAATGTTTTCCACCAGCGAATAGAAAGACTTCCTGCAGGTAATTGACCAGACTTAAGAGGAATTATGTGGCATATGCTTAAAATAACAAGACACACGTCCTAAGTAGTTGTGGTGCTGTGACATTAGTTATAGTGCAGAGTACAGGTTGGGTAAATTGTAACGAATCTGTCTTTTGGCATGTTTTGCACAGTGTTAGGTATGTAGTGTACTTTTTTTTTTTTTTTGAAAATGCAAAATAATTCAATAAGAAAAGCGATGGCGCTATATGAAAACATCCACATTTTGCACAGCAACGCCAGACTGGTATATACCAGAACTGTTCTATGAATGGAAACCGCCCACGCATTTTAAATGAAGAAATGTCCCCATAATACTCCCTTAGAAAGGTCATGAGGTCACCAAATTGTCCACATCTAGAACAAAACAACTATCTCTTCTATACCGTATTTCAAAACAAAACAACCATCTCTTCTGTACCGTATTTCAATAAAACCAACCGTCTAAGAAGAGATCTTGGAAGAAGCCAAAATCCATAGTTTTGTGTCGGTGACATTAGTTGCTGGTGCCTGCGCAGCACCAGAACTAAAAATGCTGTGTTGTACTCATTTGCACTACTAGAGATAGTATAAATCTGTTTATAAGGTATCCAATTCCTTTCGTTCAGTAAAATAGGATATCCTATTAAATTTCCATGACATAAATGCTGTAGTTTTCTAGAAACTAAATATTTCCTCACAGTGTTTGTGGACCGTTGTTTTGAATTACACTAGTTGAAAAGTTGGATGTTGGTTAATTGTTTTCTGTGAAATACATTAGAACTGCTTACAAAAAAGCACATCAAAACTGCCAAAACATGACAATAACTGTATATAAAATTCCAGATGGCACACTTAGCATGTGGTAGTGAAAGTAGGTCTAGATATCAGAAGATGTAGGGGAATCAAACTGGAGTAATCTTTATGTAAATCAAGATGGTATTTAAGTGCATGATCTAACAGCCAGTGTTTCGGATACATTGGTGAGATGCTGAATTGTCCCTGAAGGATCTGGAGAGAGAATTTCAGAGATCCATTGTAATTACATCTATCACATTGCCAAAGAAGAAATCTTATTAACTTACATTATTAAACTTCATTAAATTAATGCCCTTCTCAATTTAAAATCCATGAACTTCAAACTTTCATGGTCAGGTCACTCAGAGTTTTTACCATCCGAGAAACAGGTGCATAGCCTGAAATTTCCCAAGGAAAAGGTGAAGCCTGTAGGCAACTATCTAAGCATAGCGCGACCATAGCTTGGGGCGAAGCTACAAAAAAGTTTTGACCTAAAATGTCTCCCAGATCGCTGGAAATGGCACTTCCCAGGCCTTGCGAGTTGATCTAAACATTCTCAATTTTGAGTTACCAGCAGTACCAAATAAATCATTAAAAAATACAAAAAATTATGCTCAAGAAGGGGGTGGCTTCCCCCCTTAGCCCCCTCCTTGGCTACATCCTGCCCAGAAACAGCAGTTAATTAACAGACCCAACCTACACCTTTTTGCATCTCTTAGTATCTCGGTATCTTCGATTCCCAGGTCGAGTCATACCAAAGACTTTAAAAATGGAACCTTCTGCCGTTGTGCATGATGCTCCGCATAAGCAATGGAGAAAGGGACAACAAGCCAGTGAGCCACAACTGGAAAAAAAAAAAAGGCCGTGGCCGGCTCGACTTGAACCAATTGGTTGTAAACTGGGCCGTTAAACCTCATCTAACGAACTACCTAAGCATTGCCAGTCGCTTCAAATGAAAATAAAATTGCTCGTCGGTTCCGTCGCGAAGTGTCACTTGTACATAAGTGCTGATATGAATCCTTGTTAAAGGCTGAATATGTATAAACCCTTTACAATATGCGCAATTATAGAGAAATTAATCAAAATTCAACTGCAAAGTATAGACTCGTAATTAGTCTGCTCATTTGCATATGGCATTGACATTACTCTTAGCACTAGAATTTTTACTCTGCATTTCTTATTCAGGTGTCGGCAACTTCCCCGGTATCAAATGATTGTTCTATTTAATCCATTTGTTAGGGTATCAGTAGAATTGAATGAGGTTGCTGTTGCCAGTAAGCAGTGTAAATTGTAAGTGGCAGACAAAAGAGCTAAAGAACAGTAAGTCTCATCATCGATCATTACAGGATAATCTCCTCACGCATGTCTGGGTTTAATTGGATTTACATAAAGTCGGACTTTCTTCTCCTGACCAGGTAGTAGCTCCATGGTTGGTAAATGATTGATGACATGTACAGTCCAGATGTGTTCCCAATGAAGCTCAAACACAGTTGTGTCAGAATATGGTCATGAGGGGTTGAACCTCCATGCAGGCTAATGAATGTGGCTCTGTCTTGGAGGTGTGCTACTAGCTACTAAACAGGATATGGGTAAACTGGAAGAGTGGCTAGAAGAAAACCTAATTGGTTGGATCTTTACTGTCATGGTTGACATTAGAGAACTTTTATCGATCACCCAATGTACCATAAGGTTTACATAATGGTTTACATGTGACTGTGAAGCTTCCAGTAACAATGTAAAATTTGCTGATATCACTGTCACTGGTTTTATTATGGATAATAAGGTGTCTCCAACAGATCACAGGTGGATGTGTTGTGTAAAGGTGCATAATTAAGTTTTCAAATGTTGCCAAAACCAAGGAAATCTTAGTAGAGTTTTAAAACTCAAAATAAAAGGGATTTTACAGAGACAAAATTCAATGAGTTTTAAAATTTTTTCTCTTTTTGGAAGTGAAAACTGCATCTCAATAGCTTGCAGCGTTTGGCAGATACAAATTTTCGAAGAAATGCATTTTTTCTCAAGATGAAGTGCATTATGGGAAACCTGTTATGTCATCGCGGCACATTAATTTGACATAGAATTGAATTTCTTTATGATATTAATTCTGCTGTAGGAAATATTTAGCAACTTTGTGTCTTATGCCTTACATATGGAGACCGCGTGTTTGGTCTAGTGGTTAGAGCATCCGACTCTCACGCGGGAGGCCCGGGTTCGACTCCCAGGTCGAGTCATACCAAAGACTTTAATTTAGAAATGGAACCTTTTGCCGTTGTGTGTTATGCTCCGCATAAGCAATGGAGTAAGGGAAAACAATCCAGTGAGCCACAACTGGAAAAAAGGCCGTGGCCGGCTCGACTTGAACCAATTGGTTGTAAACTGGGCCGTTAAACCTCATCTAACTAACTACATATGGTGTAGATTTGTGCTAAATCTACATGGAGACATATTCAAACATTCCAACAGTATCAAATTTCAAAGACAAACAGGACATTCAATTATACAGAAAAACAAAACGAATCTGAGGCAATGTGCCCACATTACATAACATCCTGTGACATTGATTAGAACTGGAGGTATTTTTTGATAAAAATAAGTACTCTTTAATGTGACCATGGTAGTACTTCCATGATGTGACTGAGATATCTCGACTTGGGAAAAGAGTATTCCCATGGGGTTTGGAGGGCATGAACTGGATTTTTTTTTCTTTTTCACATGAGACCCTTGTGAAAAGCCACTGGAAAATGCCTTAAATGGTGAAACCGTGGCAGACAAATAAATTTTTAGGAACTTGCAAAACCAGAATGCTACTATCATAGACGGCGCTTGAATTAGGGTTAGGGGTTTAGGGCATAGACTTTTTTAAAGGATGCTAGACAACACGTCTTCTTATAAATACTCACATACTGACTTTGATGACTCTCTTTCATGACAACTAATGTGTGTAAATCAGAGGCGTAGCCAGGGGGGCAGAGTGCCCCCTAAAAAAATCGAGAGGGAAGATCAGGAAGAGGGAGGATAAAAAAGGGAAAAGAAGGAGGGAAAGATGAAAATGAGAGAGAAGAGAAGGAAAAAAGAAGTAGGAATAGGAAAGGGGAAGCAAAATAAATACACCTGAGGCAGCCACTCCTAGGACCGGGAGTCTCCCGAATACGCCCGTTGGCGCCGGCACGGGGGCTTGGGGCTTGCCCCCAATCGATTTCTAAAAAAATTCTGAAAATTATAAAATGATCCCAAAAGGTATTTAAGCTACAGATTTCTGTAGGGGTAGGATGAGATGCATAGGCGTAGGAAGCTTTTCAAGACTGGGGAGGGGCTAAACATTGTTTCAGATCGCCGTCCTGAGGGAGGGGTCGGAGGGGAGGGGGTGTCCCTTCCCCTTTAGAAAATATTTTGATATTTTAGGGTCCTTAGATGCAATTTGGTGCATAATTTTGGAAAAATTTTAAGGTAAATTAATGCATTTTTTTTACTTTTCTTAATCCTTTGGTAAATTCTAATATTTGAGGGTCCAGAGTTGTAACCAAGTCATTTTTTTCTCAAGTCAAGTCCCAAGTCATTTACCTTCAAGTCAAGTGTCAAGTCATTTACCTTCAAGTCAAGTCACAAGTCATTTTTGCTCAAGTCAAGTCACAAGTCATAATTTTCAAAATAAAAAATATTAATGAGCCTATATACTAGACTGCAGTCCCTAGATATGGAGATCAGATTGAAGTTCATAACAGATTTTAATCCAAACTTAGAAGTCACACCTGGTCTTCAATTTTTTTTTGGGGGGGGGGGGGAGATTTACGAAACATATTCTGTCCATACTGTTTATTCTAAGGAAAGATTTCAGAAGCACCGTTTAGGATGCCATGATTACCTCTCATTGACCAAGGCGTACGTGTATGATCATTGTGGACCGTACGACTGCACACAAATATGGAAATTTTTTGATGACTGAGCAATTTTGCTATTCATGAGGGGGAAAGTGCTAAGTGCAGCAGGGGCCTCTTGGAAATTACAATTCGTTATATAGACAGGAGCTTTAAAAGATACCGAAAATTTCCCTCTGTGCTCTCGAATAAGTGTTCAAAAAGTGCAGATAAAATGAGGTCAACAAGTATTACTTTTGATCTAAACTTGATTGACAGATGCCAGGAAGTTGCATTCTACTTCGTGTCATTGGGCGCTTTTTCTTGAGGAGGACGCTTACAGCTCATTAGGTCATCACTACTTCGACGATCGAAAGTTCGGCTTGGCCATCACGTAGTGAACCCCGTCGATTCCCTTGATCCTGTAGCGACCTCATTCCTGAAAATACTTTTCCTCTGCATTCCATCCAAGCATTCTTGCATATATTATGTTGATTAGG
>WURT03162317.1:0-10687 GCA_009936505.3 Holothuria glaberrima | reverse complement strand
AGACAGACAGACAGACAGACAGACAGACAGAAAGAAAGAAAGAAAGAAAGAAAGAAAGAAAGAAAGAAAGAAAGAAAAAAGAAAGAAAGAAAGAAAGAAAAGAAAGAAAGAAAGAAAGAAAGATAGAAAAGAGTAAGAAAGAAAGAAAGAAAGAAAGAAAAAAAGAAAGAAAGAAAAGAAAGAAAGAAAGAAAGAAAGAAAGAAAGAAAGAAAGAAAGAAAGAAAGAAAGAAAGGATTAGGGAGATTTAAACAACAGCAATACACTCAGATACCATGTTTGTACATTAATGTGAAGAAGGGACAGTTATTCACAATTCTCTGAAGGGAATCACAGCCCATGCATTACTGAAACACACCAGTTATAGTACTGTAACAGCAAAATAACGGGTAAACAAAACTCAAAGAATGAATAATGATGTTACATTTAACGTTGAAATCCTGTGTGCTACACTATTGCAAATTAAAACCAGCATTTTTGATTCCTTGCTGAATGCAAAAGAAATCTTTGCAATACGCCGGTAATTGTGTGTTTGTGTGTATGTATGTGTGCTTGTTAAGCTTGGCTCGTAAACACGATATATTAAAATAGCAATGATCTGTAATTTTCCTACTTTTAATATAGAATTACTATATTATGAGAAAGATCTCTAGTGTTTCGATGGAAGTCAAAAGTCAAGTGAGGTCACCAAACGTCGAAAACCAGAAAACCTTGTAAACACGATATATTTAGATGAAAAGCATGGATGCTTTTTTTCTGGGACGTTGATGCGTTTTAATTAAAAGATAAACCCTTTTGATTTTGGTTAAAAGTTTAAGATGGACTTTGTTACATTTAAAGAAACTTACTGTCCTTAGTGAAGGTGAAAAGCCATTTGAGGTTATCAAAGGTCAAAAACCAAAAACCTTCAGAAAACAAGATATTTCCAGAGAGGGATGATGGACTAATTCCATACTTGGTGTATAGATGTGTTAATTTAAGAAAACGGGAACGCTATGTTTTGGTTGGATGTCGAAAAGCATATGTGGTCATCAGAGACGCAACTACGAAAACCTCGCAAACAAAATAGACAGAACGATGAATGGGCGTAGATCCGTTTTAAAAATTAGAAGGGGTACAGTCAGTGACACTATCTTAGCGGAGCGCCATGGTCAACTAACGCGGATAAAAAGAAAGCATTGGCCAAAGTACCCCCGATTTCACCGGAAATGGAGCTTTCCAAGCTTTTAATCGTGATACTATGACAACTGTCGGAAGTACTTTTGTATTCTTTCAATTTTTCGGTTCTATTGAGAAGTTGACTTAATAACTACATCGCCGTAACCTGGGCAAAATGTCTAGGGGGAGTTACATAACACTATCCATGCGGAGTAACAAGAGGCGTGCCTACAGATAGTTGACACCCTGGCTGACCCTTCCTTTTTCACCTGTGCATGACTGCTATGCTGGGAGAGGGTGCTGAGGGGACGTACATGTTGGGTATGGCTTAAGTGTAAACTTGTGCTTTCTTTGGCAAAGCTTTGAACTACTTATGTCTTTACAAATTGTCATTATTTAGTGATATTTCCCTATTTTTGGCAGCCTGGGGTTAACAATCTGTATTCTTCGAGAATAGTTTGTCTTTGAGAGGTAGCTGGTATGCAAAATGGTGCTATCTGCGCTAAGCACCGTCAGGCGTTGAATTGATTTACTGATATTTATATCCTCATTTAATTTTTTTTTTGGTAGGGTGTATAATTGAAGAGGATGTTGCCCCAAGCGTGTGATGACAACTCTTTCATTTCAGAAACTGTGCTTGTTTCAAGTTTTCTCATATCAAAAATGCTGTAAACTTTGGCAAAGCTTTGGACTGATAATATGACCAGGAATTTTAATTATTTTTTTATTTTTTCGGCTGTGGTATAGCATCTCTGTGACAGGCCTGGTACCCAGTGCGGGCTTCTCTGTAACGCTCTTATTAAGATACAGGGAAGAGGGAGGGACCCATCATCGGTTGACGCGTAGCAGTGGAGAAGGCTTTGCAAGACAATGTTCGCCTAAGTGTTCCCAAAGGGGAAAGTGACACACTTAAGACCTTGAAGTTTATTCTAAACATTCTTCACTTTTAGATTTAATGTGTTCCGAAGAAACTGAGATTTCAAGAAGAAAAATAAAATTTGATTGAAACGGAAAATGCAGTCACCCCAGTTTGAATTAGAGTACCCGGGTATCCTGTATTTCATGAATGGTTTTGATTGAAAATCATGTTACAATATACTTCCCACCGAGTTGTGCCATTCACATATAGACTGACTCCTTGGGTTACCTTGAATATGCAATATTTATATTTTAACATATCAAGAAATATACTTGAAGTTAATACGAGGATATTTGTGAGATTTAGCTGTTGTGTTATAATAAGTTGCGTCGTTTGTTTATGCCCTTTAATTAAAAAAGTTCTTTATACTCGCTCAGTGAGTACTAATATACATAGGCTCTTTTCTTCATCTTTAGCAAGCGTATATGCTGGTGTATCTTGTTGGAGGAAGATGGTTCATTCGTCAGGAAGAGAAACCCGCACGAGAACCCATTCAAAGCTGGATTCGGGACCCCCCTGGAAAATATGTGCAAACAAGGAACCCTCATGTTCTATTTTCCGACTTTTGACGACCTTGAAATTAAAGTTTGGCCAGTGAAATTTCAGCATTTTATGATTTTTCTCAATTACTCCAAGTTTCATGGGCTGGGAGGGAAGGGGGGGGGGGTATAGTGTACATTATCTACTGTCCTGTCTACTGGGGGATGTGTCCCCATTCCCCAGGATCGCTGCCTATGGAACGCGGTTGTTCCCGGCTTTTTGTGACCATCGAAAGGTTAGTGCTGATTTGTTCTACCATTTCAAAGTTAAAGTTTTAGAGAGCAACATTTACTTTTTCACAAACTTAACTGGTACAGTAGCAATAGTAATTTCAATTACCTTATTATGAACATGTAAAAAGGATGCCGTAAATATGGTATGATAAGAAGTTTAGAAATTATATGTTTGATGGCATAGTGGATTAGGGCTCGGTGTCACGCGAAGGCGGTCCGGGTACGAATCCCTCCCATTTTTCATTTTTTAATCTTATGGTGGGGCCCAAAGATCATGTAAGGTCAACAGAGGTCAAGTCGTTAAAACATCGTAAAAATTATGTAAAGTCAAGAGGCATAAAATCAAGGGATGGACCTCAGTACAAAATTCACCCCCATTCAGCAGGAAATCACGAAATCTTTGAGCTTTAGGGTACCACGGTTAAAAAAAGTTGTTTTCTGTAGAGAATCTTAAAGTATTAGGGTTAAACATATTTTATCTCTTGTAGATAAGACAATAAGGTCTCTTCTTAATTTCTGCACTATAACTCACTACCTATGAATGGTTCTTTAACTGTGTGTAGTGGTACAAAGTTATTTAAAACCTCACGAAACATGATTAAACCGCCATAATTGAGATGACGTTCTAAAGTTTGATATAACTGACACAAAGCGTACGGAAGGGAGGAAAGATAGCTTCCAAAGGAGAAGGAGCTACTTTATGTAACTTTCATTATTGGTCTCGGCTGTAACCCCGGTGTTAATTCCCCCACTTGCAAATCCAACTGAGCTAAAGTAGGTTTCAAATTTGCAGGACTACTGCGGTCGATCTGGGTTCAACTAGGATCCAACTAGGTCGAACGGGAGTGAATAAACGGCCATGGTAGTCAACTGCGTTGAACTAGAACTGTTGTGTTATGAACTGGGTTTAACTGGGAGTTCAATATTCTAAACTATGCTTCCGAAACCATTCATGATGTTATTCATACATAACACTTAAAAGAAAACGGTCTAAGCACTGGTTCATCCCTCTGAAAATTTGTTCCAGCCGAAAAAGGAACTTGTAGCAGTCAAGCACTTCTTTAACTTGTATATTCTAACTTTTGAACATAGAGTAGACATGACACCTAGAAGTAAATACCTCATACATCTAATGAATCCATTACCGGTAGTTTCAATTTCGTTCTCATATTGTTATCAATTGAAATAATCACTCCTTCGTTTTTCACTGGGGTGATACATTCAATAGCGGTGTTATAAACCATGCTTCAGAGTTAAATCTGTCATCATACTTTACTTCTCGACTTCTAAAGCAATAAAAAATAATTATTTCAAAACATATTTGTCTCAGTAACAATTTTTCTTTTAAATGAACCAACATTTTGCGGTACTTTTCTTGAATAACACTTACATTATGTCTTGAAACTTAATATGCTGTACGATTGTAATACATGCACCTAAATACAACGCTTTTATACAGAAACCTTAGCTATGGATTAAAAAAAATAAAACAACGAAGTAACGCAAGAATAAACGTTAACAAGGTCAAGGAAGGTCGAATAAAATCTTTATTGGTCTGTCAAACGTTTTTACGTCACCTGCTGCAGAGACTAAATCTACTTATTTTTTGGCCAAACCTGCCACTAACTGCAACAGAACTGAAAATTCCTTGATGTTGTCCAGTAATTTCTTCTTGATATTATATCGAAAGTAGAGAAAAATATAGTAAAGTGGAACATGTTCAAAATGGCTACCAATAACAAAGTGGCGGAAAATTATGAATATTTTGTATTAAATAATAAAAAAACGAAATATTCTTAAAAAATAATTCTGAGGGATCCACTTTTAAAATGTTGTCATATTTTTTGTCAAAAACTCCAAAATTAATTTTTAGAACTGTATTGGCGAGATTTGCGTTAACCAAGATGGCAGAAAAACAAAATGGCCGCCAAACTGAATGAAATGTTTCCAAAAATTGTGTGAAAACATTGCAAATTTCCACAATCGCCAATCATAATGTTGTAAATTAATGTTTTATAATTAACACTGAAATTTAAAATCGTTGACACAATAGTACTTGCCAGCCAATATGGCGGAGAAGCACCGAAGAAGTAAAAACAACACAGTAACCCCTCCCCCTCCCATAACAAAATAACTCATCATTAAAAATGTATTTCGATTGGAAAACTATTAATTTTTAAATAAGTTTTAAAACATATCTTTTTAAATATCTTTATAGAAGATTGTACAGAAAATTGAAAGCCTGGTTTCGATACTTTATGCAGGACTCAAAACTTCTCAAGACAAAACAACAAAATGGCTGCCAATATAACGATCGTAATGTATAAAAATAATATGCGAAATAATTACTGAAAATACTTTGGACACAGTTTCCCTTAGTATATGTGTCAAAAGTATTTTTCAAGGCTATTTTTCCAATCATTGTAATATGTTGACATAATTATTGCATTGGCGGCCATTTTGCTTTTTCCGCCATAATGGTTGACCTGAATCCAAAAGAATTATTTTAAAAATCACCAATATGGCCGGATATTAAGGGCAACTCTGTCAAAAGTTATTTTGCTGATTATTACTCATATTATTTTTATACATTATGGTCGTTGTATTGGCCGCCATTTTGTTTTTCTGCCATCTTGGTCAACCTGAGCCTCGCCAATACAGTCCCAAAAATTAATTTAGGAATTGTTGTCATGAAATATGACAAACTTTGAAGAGTCGATGGCTCAAACATATTTTTAAGATTATTTTTGTATTATTTTTTACTAGAAAACATTCTTATTCCCCCTTTTTTGGTTTGGCAGCCATTTTGAATGAATGAGACCCAATATTGTTACTGTTATCACTTGATTTCATGTTCAGGGGGCATCTAAGGTTTCCAAAAAGTATTGAGTCGGAGGGTTGTGCGAGGGGTGCCCGTGAGTACCTCTGGCCCATGACCTATATATTCTCACTAATTACTAGGATAAACTTCTGATGTTGGCTCTCTCCAAGTAGTAGAAGGGGGATTAAGTTGGACAAGGGGAAAGTGAAGGAGAGGGTCTTGACAGGCATGAGAACAGTGATCTTTAGAGGGAGCGGTGGAGAGAAAGGGTCACAATGCCTCCCTGCCTTATCAGCAGGTGTGGGGTGATCCCTTACCCTCACCATGTCTCCTACGTCTATGTAGATATTCCTTGATTTATTATTAACTATTGAAAAATTTTTTCAAAAAAGTTGTTTTCTAACCTCATCTTATTTGCTCTCTGATTTAGTGTGTTAGGCTGATATACTGATGATTTTCCTTTTATTTTCCCCCAAAAAGTATATTCCAATCAAAATATTTTTCTCTACTTTAAGTATGTTATTAAGGTATATCAGAACAGCAAAACCCACCAGGTACTGTTTCTGTTGCAATTAGTGGCGGGTGTTTTGCTAGTTTGACTGGACTAACGACGAGCAACTGTTAGGACAGCTAGAGAGTTGCTTCCTGAATTTTGTTTCTATTTTGTTTTCTTGCGAGCGTTGACCTTACCGTGCTAAAGGTGTCCTAACAAAAACGAGAAACAAATGCTTAATGCACTTTCGTGTTTGGAAATTCTGACTTTTCTGTGCATTTGACATAAGATGAAATAAACGGTTGAAAAAAATCACCTTTTTGCAATATAACGTTTGCAACTAACATCATCGGTACCTGCGATATTTAGTATGTAAACATTGACGTGTTGTAAATATAAAAAAGTTGGAAGCAGAATGCCGTTGGCAATGTTGATCGGCAAACTTAATGTGTCAAGTAGTTTATTAGTTTTGCACCAGGTTTCGAACCAGCAACTACCTGGCTAACAGTATTGAAGTATGCCTCTACTCATGTAGCAATAATTTGCCAACACATTTAAAAGCGCAACGGGATATGACACTGGGGTTCCAGAAAGTGATCATTAAGTCATGTAACCATCCGTTATTTAACATGTTGCAAACCGGACTACTTAAAATTTTACAGCCGTCTTACATAGTGCCTACTGCAACTACAGTTTTTTATATTGGTGAAAATAACATAAAAATTACATAAAAAACGAAAACAATTCAGGATCGAAAGTATCGTTGTCAGAATATGACATGCTACTGAAAAAAAATCCCCAGACACCTATACACTAGCCAGAATCCAAATCGTTAGACGCCATATAGCTTTAAGAAATTCCTTAAAAATCAAATCCCCGTTCGATCTGTATGACTGACATGACACTGTCTCACCATGAAGCTACGTAGTAGGCCTACGCAGTAGCTCCATGGTCTCCTACCCTTTTTAATTTAGACTGTTACATCCGCTCCAGTGAACAGTGACTTTGTTGCCAGATAAAAACCTTATGCCTGATGCTACTTGTGTAATTAATTGATTTCTCTCAGATTTTTAAATGATGACATTAAAAGTCCTGGAGTTTGCTAAATAAAACGATTGATTTCAATTATTCTGCATTTTATGCAGGTAAGGAAAAACGTTTATGTTTAAAATGTTGAAAACAGCTCATTACAGTATTTCAGCCAATATTGTTACAATTTTTACGTTTGCAACTTCGGTTTAGTAGTACTAAGTAGGTAACGTATATTAGTGAAACAAGAAAGAGAAAAAAAATTGAAGCTGGAGAAGATATGCATGGCAAAGTGTTCTGCCAGTTCTAGCCAAACATGCTTATCTGTCCTGTATAAACAAAATGTGCTTTCCGAGTTGGGTCAAGTGTTATCCGAGTTGGGCCTCGTCGGATGTCCACGGGTTCTGTGGAATCGTCTGGGCATGAACGCAAGAAACGGCAATATAAAACTACAGAATTATAATTTTTGCCGTAACAAGACAATAACGTAAAATGAAGTCACGTTTAAAAGTCTTCAAATCCGGGGTTTGAGAAAGAAAACTGGTTTCCAGTACGTTACTGCACAGAAATAATAATCCGTATAGTGTAGTACTGAAAACCATTTAAGCATCATAACGCAATTGTCACTTTAGTTGTATTAAAAAGGGTTTTTAACAAAGAAAGGCAGAGAAGTCACTTGGCTAGTTCTGGTCATTGTTAGGGTAAACGCTGACTGCATACTTTATCAAACATGGATGGATAATGATCTTTCATTTTTATGTATTTGCATTAAGTTCAGCTTCGTTCGAAAACTTCATATCATATTGTAACGCTGTGTAACAGGCTGTGCGGAGCTCCTCGAGATTATGTGGAGCCCATTGGATTATGTGGGGCTGCTCCGCAAAGCGTCTCTCCATTCTACGGGGATGATCCTGTTTTTGTGCGTGGATTAGTGATTTATATCTGTTTTCCTGTAGACCATTGTTCCTCCATGTAGCTTATCTCTGCTGATCCGCATAGGTCATGTAACATTACCTTATCACTCATGTAACATGATGTTATGTTCTGTTTTGCGTAAAAAGGATATGCAAGTTGAGAGTATGGCATTGATGTTACTCTGGCGATTAAAGCGTGTACTGGGATGCCATCTACTATAAGCAGCTTTTAAGACTTATTTTAGTAAATGTTTGTAGTAATCCATGACTGCCAGAGGTAGAATGGCTTGATTTTAAGGTACATGTGTTTATTGCGTACGGTTCATGCAGATTCATCACTTTGCAATCTCATTTGAGTGTGACAAGTGGTACATTCTGCGTTCTATTGTGTAGATTAAGCTTAAATTTGTTAATGTAAGCAACCTAGAACAATTCTCCCCAAGGCAGAAAAAGGAAAGGATCCTCTCTGGAAAGTTATTCCAGGTCTGGCGGCAGGTGTTTACTGCCTTGAAGTCGCCAGCCTGTAGCTTCAAGAGAGTTATATTTGAGTCGTCTATAGCCTTTGAAAATTTCATTAGCATTAATTGTGGTATGGTTTTAATACAAGTTTTACAGAAAACATTGCAGATTTGAGTTGTCTGTTTTGTGCGTTTTAACCTCTTTCTGCGTTCTGGCCAATCAAAACATAAGACCTTAAGTCCCACCCTGCAAGTAAAAACGCTATCAAAAAGAACCACACACTACCAAAATCGTTTCAATATGTTTTACATTGAATATTTCTGAGACTTTGGCGGAACATGTAGTGCAATTCAAACTAAATGTTGAAAGCGATGGAATTTGTTCAAATTTTCCTCGGAAGTCTTGCTATTAATGACATAACAATAGCTTTGGCTTCCAGCAAAGGTTGTTGCAATCTTAAGTAAATAAACGAGTGTGGCCTGATGCTTTTAATTACCAACTTGGTATAAATGTCTTCTGCTAATGTCTAACGCATTCATATCCATGTAATGTGAGAGTGTGAGGCTAACAGCCCGATGAGTTCATGGTATAAATAATACTTATTTGCTCTTGGCTTAGGGAGACTTATATGTTAGCGTTTCAGAAGAAAATATCCACTTTATTGTTATACCAGTAATTTCTTAAGTTAAAGAAACCTAAATCTCCCGATGATATCGTATCGCATCGTCTTATAATCCATACAGTCACAAATGACTTTAATTTTGGATAAATTAAAAAGAGACCCTGGCTAAGAGACCACACTACCGTCAGATTTATCACTTACATACAATGAAGTAATGCCCATTCTAATCTATTTCGTAGATGCCTGTTAAGGAACACAAATTTCTGTAGTATTAGAAATTCAGACAGTGTTGTAAAGAAACAAAACAAAAACAATGTTTTGATCCCCCCCCCCCCAATAATACACTCACGCAATGAGATGACATTTCTTCTGGTGGCTTAAACGTTCAGAAAACATTTGAAACCTTTCCAGTGACAGTAATGTACCCCGTAGAGCAGATTTTCTGGAACAAAAACGGTCACACAGTTTGGCCTTTTAAAGAGAGATATTGCGTTTAAAATCCACCAAAATAGCATAAAAAGAAAATTTCTTAAGTCATTAATAAACCGTTCAGTCTCACCATTAAACTCTAGCAATAGCTTTATCTCCTCAAAAGATAATGCATTACAAGAGTAACGGATGTTGTATCATTTGAAGTTTTGAAAGTTTGGGTGAGCAAATTCGTTTTTTGCAACAGCCTTATTTCTTGAAAAGAAAGCTACCGTACTGCCTGATTTTCTATTGACCATCATTCTGTATCTGTTAATACTGGTTTAAAAATTAAAAAAAAAATCTTTAAAAAAACAAAATATTTCCCTATAAATTTGTATACTTAGTGTCCAAGTCTAGTTACTTTTCGTTTTAACTTGTATTACTAATCCCGTAACGACCATATTGTCCTCCTTCGTGTTTGACCCATGCCTTTGGAGAGCTTTATATCAGGGAAGTGTTAGGTGTAAGGAAGGAGATCCAACATTCCACAGAGACTTTGCCACACACTAGATTCCGATTGGTAATGTTGCTTTTTCCTCAAGTGTCTATTACAGGGTTTCCCAAACTTTTCTGCAGACGACCCCTTTTCAGGTAGCAGCTCCAGATCGCGACCTTAATTGGCACTAGTGCACCCAGGATTTTGGACTAGCGAGCTGAGACTGTAAGAAGACTATCTAATCGGAGCGCCACCATCAGTTGAGGTGGAGCGTACTAAAAAACGTTTGGATAAAAATACCCCCTAGATCGCCGGAAAACACCCTTCCCAGGCTTCGTTAGTAAGCTCCTGGAAATGGTATTGTCAGTATTTGCTTGGATGGAAACCGTTCTTCTAAACATTATTGGCAAACTATTGCTTAACATTACATTTTTCTTCAGCTTGAAACTTGGACATTTATACTTTGACCTTGATTTCGAATCCAGCGGATAGTGACGCATTTTTGCGGTTAACCTTAAGGTAGTACACCACCAATTATTCCTCCATTGACTTACACACTAATTTGGGTCCATTTCGTGGCCCCTGGACCCTTG
>WURT03162306.1:0-10687 GCA_009936505.3 Holothuria glaberrima | reverse complement strand
TTATTTATTTATTTATTTATTTATTTATTTATTTATTTATTTATTTATTTATTTATTTATTTATTTATTTATTTAATTTAGCGCAACATACAGCCGCCTTTCTACTGTACTTGATACGTACAATTTTTAAACAGTCAAGAGTTTGAGAAAGATCCTTCACTCTACCCTTACATGTGCAGCTCGAACTCCGTATTAACTCATTGGCATACCGCCAATGCATGGTACTGACAACTGCATCGCCGTTAAACAGCCAACGCCCCTCTTTCCTAGGCACAAATCTGCATGTGTACTCCATGTTTACACAAAATACTAGCAGAAACAGTAACTATCTTGTGAAATGGTCAATATTTCAGGGATTTTGATAAGAAATGCGACCATTCTTAGCGTTTTAATGTTTTTCACCTCAAATAAGACAGCAAAAAAATCACATGTTCACGGGTCTTTAACGTTGATGCCTGAATGAACAGATCAAATGTCGTGCCAATGAAAACAAGTTCCTCAAATTAACAAAATAGGAACTTTATACGTATTTGTGAAAGAATGCTTTCATTGGAAAACAAGAGAAACAAAAACGTTTGTTCTGCTGCCATGTCTTACTCACCTGTAGTCACATTTTGCTTTATTAAAGTTACACTGCAAAATGAAGTCCTCAGCTTGGTGACCCATGGTGCGAAGTTCTTCTTTGGTAGGAGCTACTTCGTCCAGAATTTTGCTGGCAAAGTCATCTCCAAGATTGTCGAATAAATCAATAAAACCGTCCCATTCCACCTCCGGCGAATAATCCCAAAAGTTGAATATACTTTGAAAGCTTTCAGAGCTAAATATCCAACCTGTATGAGATAAATATGTAAATCGGTGGAAACAAAACTGTGATAGGCTGCAGGGATTACTTAATATGTGTTAAATAAGAGAAAAAAGTTGAATTTCAAGGCAACTGAAATGCAAATTGAAAGTTGGAACAGCGAGTAAAGCAGTTGTGATAATAGAAAAAGGTGGTTCATATTACTTAACAGTAGAAAGGAGGGTTTGAAGTTGCAGCAAAATCATTTAGCGAACTATATTATTACAAATTTACGGTTTACACAACGCACCCCAACCTTAAAAAACACCCATACCTCCACTAGCGTACACATGGGAAGCCCTTTAGGCCATGGCCTCTCTCCCTGATGCCGATATTTTTTTTAGTTTCTAAAAATATGTAAATTTTTTAACACAAGTTTTACTTTAAAAGGTAGCATAGGTGAAATCCTAGGTACGCCACTGCATACCCTTCTAAAACTTTCAGAGTTGTCAAGGGTAAACCAAACGTTGTTTAGTTCTTAATTAATCATCGAGTATTTAAAGTGGTATTACCTGTTTAAGAGAAGAACAATACACAACACTGCCTTGTCCAAAGTGTTGGCACAACGTTAAAGCAGTCCATCCACACAATAAAGATATGTATAAAGATCCATCACAGAAGTAGTTCTCCCAAAAATTGTTTCAATAATCATAAAGATAAGGACAAAAACTATGAAAATCGATAATGGTTGCATACAAACTTTATTCTATTCAATTCCACCCCTGGTTAAACAAACCAATAGGAGTGCTCTTATATAAATATGCAAAAAGCAGCACAACGAAAGGCGCCCACGTATATGCCAGCGAACTAGCACTGAACACATTATATTCACGTTGTAGCCTAACTATGCGTACTTGAAGTTCTGAATGTATAGTAAAATTTGGCTAATATCCGGAATGTTTTTGGCCCCATGATAGTAAATGGAAGAGATTAATTTCCGTTAAAGCCCACCTACCTGACCAATCTCGTAACAGACTTCATAACTCGAGAGCTAGGATAACACCACAAGAGGGATTACTAGGTAGCAGCGGTAGTTGCTATCGGAAATTTGCACAGTGAGTTTTCGTGATCACCAGAGAGTTTTTGCATGATTCTGAAGGCAGACTCTAAGAAAATATGAACCCACGAGACTGTCCATCGATATAATATGTGAGTACCACCTCCGAGAAATAATATTTGAAGAATTCTTGAGTCATTCAAATTCTCAATGGTCAACGGTATCAGCTTTGAGTGTGTCATCTGAGATGCTTACCCCCCGTCACAAGGTCATACTTTCCGTGCTACATTTCCCAGCTGAAACGTACACAGTTGTCTTGATTCAACCAGGGGGTTCTGATTCAACAGACACAAATTCTTTTACATGTTGGAAACCCTTGGAGAAACTATCTATAACAATCGAAATTGACAGAGGGAAAAAAACATTGTTCAGAGAGGAAAGCGAATGGAGCCCTACAATTTTTTCTGAAACCTCTACCACGACTAAGAAGGTAAGAATACTTATGTTGGTCTTGATTGTCATACTATAGGTAAGTGCCCCTTGATAGTGATCGGCATCTACACTCTTAACATATTTTTCGTCAATTAGTGTATTGTTGTACATTTTACCAGGAAGTCGGTCCCTGATTTTACGTAGATATGTACCTGCATGTACTCAAGGACAGATACTTGGGATGCGGGGAAGTACATGGTCGAGAGTACAGGTGTAACTGATTACCGTTACTAGCCCTTGCTCATTAAAACTAGTAGCGTTAGCATCGCTAGTAGCGTTAGTATCCAAGTGTCTTCTTGGTAGCATTAAGGGATGAAACCTACTAACACGGGTATAATGATGAAAATACATGCTTTTGTTCAAAAATTCAGTGGGCGGTGCAGTGTACTACCTTCAAAATCACACCATTACCAGATAATGCATGAATAACCACAGCAATGAAAGCTCAAATTGCACAGTACTTCGATACGTGCAGTTGCGTTACTCATTGAATATTCATAGTGTTGTTATAGGCGTCCTTTAAGCTTGTTGTAATAAGAACGTTTTGTTCAAAATTGCCTGCAGATTTTGACTGTGTTTACACCGTTTCTTTATATTTTAACACTCACACTACCATTTTCAGTCACTACAAAAACAATGTCATCCAATGTTAGCATAGTTGGCGTATTGACAAATAAAGAAAAACATTAGATCTTATGTATTTCCCTATTCTTGAACAGGTAACATTACTTTAATGTCATGACTTCGCACTCACGTTTGTCACGGTTTCTCTTCAGTTCTTCAAAACTGTTGGTGTCCGAAGAGCGAGGATCTGGAGAGTACTCAGGCCCATAATCTCCTTTTTGATGACCATTCACTTCCTCAGTTTGAAAACTGGAAAAGAACCTGGTCAAATCTTCTCGTTCTCGGTCTTCATTCCCTCCTTCAGAACTGGCGGTATTTGGTATGCCAGCATATAATGAAAGCCAATCGTCGCTACTCCACAACCAATTATAGTTGTGAAGGTCACCGAATAAATCATTCAAGAAGTCTTTATTTTCCAGCTGTAGAACATCCTGATATCGGCTACTTTCGGCCTGAAACGAAAATATCTTTCAATAACCTTCACATAAGCGTTTAATAATTCATTAAAACTTGGAAGATAAAATATGTAAATTTGAAAGTGAATTTGCCAATTAAGAAACAGTTGCAGATGTATCGTCAATTGTGATTAATCTCAGGAACAATGATATTCAACAAACTGCCCTTGGTCCCTCCGGTAGACGTGTCCTTATCCATGCCAATGGCAAAATAAATTACCAGATTACAGATTCTGGCGGTTGACATAAATGATCTTGGCATTCTTCTACATAATATTGACCGCCATGGTGGGAGACCTGGTATAGCCTATTTGCCTATCACGGGTACCGACCGAACTCATAAAATTCATCAATTTTTAGTCATAAACTGTAAGATTCAGTTGTGGGATCCTTACACTTAATAAATTTTAAGAAAAGATAATTAGTACTCTTTGCTGACAATACAATTCTTTTCCGGGAATGACCAAAACAACTTAACGATACTGTTGTAAATGAGCTGTAAAGAGCTCTTTTCCTTATTGCTGAACAGTTTATAGTTATCTTCCTATGTCTTTTATCCCATTATGAATGTAATAATCAATTAACTGGCCGACGCTTGTCCTATTCAAAGCATTTCAAATTGGTTGTTCTTATATTTGAAAGTAAACTTATCAGACAGGATTACGTATTTCGATGTTTTGGGGGGTTAGCATATTTCTCGGGTTCAGACAGATATACAAAAATTGTTTCTATCAAAATGTTTTTCTGTGCAGTTTATATTAAGTATCCTCATTTGAGTATGATCTTGTACAAACAAATTGTACTTTTAGAAGATCATTGTTGTTGAAAAGAGTATTAAGCAGATTTTATATCCTTAATCTTTCCCAAACGATGGGAAAGGTGAAGGACCCTTTCTCCTCTGCATCACTGCTCGACAGGTGCATAAGTATGAACAAATAAAGTAAAAACCTATAATAAAGTGGATGGGAGGCCTTGAAATGGTACAGGTTGTGAGGGTTAGCGATATCACGGAGGTCAGAATGAGTGTATTAGTACAGTATAGTACAACTTTTTTAGATTACTTTCTTTTTCGTACTATTTTATTAGGTGTTTCTGGTTTTAAGTTTGTAAGGAGCAAAATCCATGGTAAGCCTTCGTGGTTTTTAGTTTGCTTCCCTCTGTTCAATTACTTCTTCTGTCATTTGTCCTATTCTGTGCACTGGAACTGACCTTTAAAAATAGGACGAATAAACGAAGCAAAATTGTATGAAATGGTTACAGGTAATTACTTTAAAACTTCAAAGAAAGTTGAGCTTTACTAGTTAGCTGTATTTATTTGGAAATCACGAATGACTCTTTTAAACTTTTGTGAAAAATCATCATGAAGCAAATTATCTTGGACGTTAAAAGTTTAGTTGAACGATAGTTTCAAACGTAGAACGGGTACTCGCTTAACTTTCCTTGATTCATTCTTTGCACCGCTAGCTAATTTTAATTTGCTTACACGATTAGCATACTAAAGTTGACAAGCCAGTACTTTGTCCTTCTTAACAACAGAAACGGTGAAAGACAATTTGTTTTATTATTCATTTGCAATTCAATACGAAGACTCTTCCACTAGTGCAACTCTTTTTCATTATCTCGAGACTATTCTGCCAGTTCTAAATCCATCACGAAAGCACAAAAAATGAAACCTGTAAAAGCGTTTTACCTTTCGTGTCGACTGCCTGTACACCCCAAACCTATTAACAAGAAGTGTTTATAGATATTATTCTTTGTGATATATACCATTGTAGAATAATGGCATCATGAAGTGTTCGCATTATATGGTATTAATGGATTATTGAGTAGATACTGATCATTCAAGACAAGGACTAATTTTTATGTATATAATAAACAGCTTCACAATTGCACCAAGGCACTACAAAATGTTTAGATACGTGTTGCCAATTGTTGGTGTAAGGTTTACTGGCTGCCAGTGTAATGAGTGGAATCATGTCCATAGTTTGTTTTTTTTTTTTTAAAGTTAATAGATAAAATTGCAATCTAGTGGAGTGTTTCCTCATAGTCTGTTAATTCATTTATCTCTTAACTTATTTATGTATTTATGATTAATGTCATTTAAAAATATTTATATTACCCAGGTCATATCCGTTGGCATAAAATCAACTGAGATTTAATTTTGGCAAGTATTTGATGATGGTATCAATTTCACAAGAAATGCATGGTGCTCGGGCAAAGGGGAAATGCAACCAAGTTCCTGAAGTTGAGAAAGATTCTGTTAAAATACTAGCTTTCAAATTTTGTTATGATAATCCCAAACAGAAACGTTTTCTGTTCATCATTATTTTACTTTCTTTATTTAAGGGTCACATACTTGAAGAACACGGAACCAGAACTGTATGCCAAAGATATTTTTAGTAAAAGTAGTTAAAACAAAATATTGTAATTGTAAATGATACTTACTATAGCCCACTCAACAACCAAAGGTTTTCTTTACAATGAAAATAAAATTCACTAGGCCTCTGTACTAAATGCATCGTTAAACAGGTGGGTTTTTAACTTAGGTTTAAACATTGCAATTGGCTACGTTTGATGCTGTTTGGTAGGGAATTAACTTAGGATCATAGTAATTCGAACAACAATAACTCGAAAATTTGAATAAAAAAGCAAGTTAAATTCAACTTTTTAAACAACGATGATGGCAAAGTTACCAATTCAATGGACGATTTTTCAAGCTGTGGAAAAGAATTTACATTAAACAACCAAAGTTAATTTTTCTAATTTCAACCAACATTTGTTTTCGTGCAGACTCATAAAAGTTTCCTTAATTGTTTTAATATTGAATTTTCATCATGACACCTTCCAAATATATGAAACTGGCAATCCCGTGTAATTACTAGAGACACGCATATTACCAAGAGTGTAACCGTACATCGATGAAGAGAAAACAGCACTGATTTTCCAGCTTATCAGTTTGGGAGATTCCCTATTTTGCGAGAATCTAGTTTCCCCTATTGGGGGAGGGATTGGTGGTCGGCTCAGCAACATTGCCTATTTTACCCACGCGTTCGTTGTGTACATTGCCAGTGACGAAAATTCGTCGATCTAACGTAATGGAAATAAATGTATATGCGGTAAGTGGATTGTCATAGCTACCGAAAAGCCACGTCTTAACGGATGGTTCACTACGCCGTTTCAGAGGAGACGCAAGTCCTTGAGTGGTCTTTGTTGTTGCTCATTCTTGTAATCGTTAAGCTAGCTAGCCTTTACATTGTTTTGCATAAATTTTCCCCATTAGGTAAAATTTTGGTTTTTCCCCATCTGGGAAGATCTACAGGAGGATCTGCTAATGACAAGAGAATTGGATATCTTTACATTAAATCGTTGTTAATGTTCTTTTTGAAAATGAAATAGTATTTCACTTGAAATACCGATAAGACAACTCGACAACATTATCAAAGAATATCAGACAAACATGTTATCTATTGTACTATCGATGTTTAGTTCAGAGATTTATTGGTGAGTCAATTGGTATTAATTATCTTTTCAAAGATAAAGCCTTAGATAATCCAAGTTAAATATTAATACGCTCTTTCTTCGGTCAGTTAATAACGTCGTAAAGCTGATAAAAAAAACTTGATTTACATTTTACTCAATTTACATTCAAGGTAGCTTTATTCCAATGTAATTAATAAATGTAGTGAACAACAGTTTCGGGAATAGCTGTAAGCCTGTAATAATTGAGAGTTACTAAATAGCTATTTGATTTTAGGGCGGGAATGCGACAGGACGGAGCTCTAACCCAAACATCAGCTCAACTTTTTTCATATATGTAGCCGTTTTGATTATGTAGGAAAATGGCACAAGAGAGCGGTATCACAATCACTTAACTTCCAAAACATTTTCGTCCTCTTGAATCTTGGACATTTACACTTTGACCTTGATTCCCGAATCCAGTAGTGTAGTGGCTTGTTTTTGCGGTTAACCTTCAGATACTGGACATCATCTTAAAAACCTTTCTAAGGATCGATTTGTATTTCCACGTACGATGTGACTAGAAACGGATTAAGTGGTTAAATTAGTTACCAAATGAATCTTCAACCATGAAAATCGGCTCAGATGCAGTGAAGTTATGATCGGAAATAAAATTCAACAATGCCAGACCAGAGTCCATCGGACTGTGAATATCTGATCTTTGCGGTTTTCTATCATTAAAAAATCCGTCAAGTCGTGACACTATCGGCCAACTCATGATGTCCAGTTTCAAGGGGCGGACTTTGCTACTGAAATAAGTCAAAAATAGTTTGACAGGACGATCTTTATTAGTTATATCAAACATATCTTTACTAATGTTAGTCAGAAAAAACTCATTTTATAATTGGAAACGTCCATCTGGTAAGAAATATGACGTAAAGCACGTATCCCTTTAGTTTTAAGCGGTCGACGGGACACCGCTTTTGTCGAAGATCATTCTGAAATCCAAAGTAAGTTCCTAATCTTCCCATGCACCCACATCCAGTGTACCTATTTGCTCCACATGCTGTACACTTGATCGACCCTTTGTAAAATCAAATCTGTTTACTTTTAATAATTAAACGGAACAGCAATAGGTTTGGAAGAAACTAATTTTCAAACACATCTCCTGTTTTTTTTCTTTCGCAGAAATACGGTAGATGATACAAAATCTCTAATGCTATCTGGGAAGATTGAAAATCAAAACCTTTGCATTATTCATTGTCGTTGTCACTCTCGTGTGGAATATTAATAAACTTTTCCTGCCTTGATATTGCAAAGATAACGACTAGATCTTTTGGAGAATACCACCCAAACGTTTTCATGAATTCAAGTTTCAAAGTCGGAGACATTCAACACTTTAATATCAAATGAATATCAAAATTTAGTTCATTGCAGCTTCATCATGCTTTAAAATACTGATCTTTGTTCCCTTGAGGACAGAAGGTCATAATCCGCAGCTTCTAATTTGCCAAGTTTTGGCAAGTATACAAATAGTGAATATGCAAAGGGTGCCACGAGCCTTCGAATTGCGGTAATTTATGAAGTATCTGGATTTGAGGTATACGTAGAAATGCTGTTGAAATGTGTGAATGTTGTGCAAGCACAGCTGGCCAAAACAATTAAAGAATACTGTAGAAAAGGTGAACGGCTATTCCAAACTTTGAGCAGCATTGACAATTACTGGAGGTATCTTACTACAGAATTCTGTATGGTATTATTGAGTGACGCGGGAAAAGTTGCCTTGGAGTTTACAGGCTCGGAGCCATTTGAACAGGGAGTTGGGGATACAACCCGTAATACCGTTCAGTTTGAAGTGGTTTTTTTCCTTATGATTTTCAAACTTGGCAGCTAAATGGTTCAATTTCGCCCAATCTTAGAAAGATTCCTGCAGAGCAGTGGATGTACAGAGGGCCATGATAGACCCTCTAGTAACAGCCTACAGAAGATGATCGTGACTTCAATTAACAACCTCTGTTTAGAGCAAATGAGATTACCCTTGCGCCAACAGGTCCGGAGATTCGCCTTTTGCGAGAATGTAGTTTTCTTCCAATCGGGAGAAAAATTGGTCGTAGGACGTCCCCATTTTTCTTATTCTACTTTTACCCACATATCCAACGAGTTCAAAGTGCATGTTTTCAGTGTTTTTTCAGTAGTTTTTGAGACCTTCATTTAAAAGTAATGTAATTAAATGTATGGTAGTTATGTATATTGTTATAACTCCGGAAAAGCTACGTCCTAATAGGTGGTTCACAGCATCGTTTTTGAGAAGAAGCAGGTTTTTGTGTTATCTTCGTTCTTGTCAAACTTTGCCTCTGTAAGGCTAGGAAACCTACATACACTTGTTGCACTTTAAATGCATACGTTGCCCCTCACTGGTAAGAATGCTAGTTTTCTTGCTAAAGAATCTTCCTGACTTGTCAAGTCTAACGTACGACACATGTTAAATATGATGCCTGTTTAACAATCCTTTCTGTGATTAAGAAAATTTAAAGACTGTTTCTAAAGTTTTCATACTTATCCCTGGGTACTTTCCACAAATATTTGAATCTCAACTCCAACAAAATCCATACCATCACTTCCTTAAGACTATTAAGGCCTTCGGTATCGGTACAGAATCCACTCCCTTGAAACTTGAACAAAGTTATCCTATCCTTGAAGTCCTTGCTTGTTAAACAACTGACAAAAATCCACATTGTTGCAGATTACATGGTCCAGTGACCGCCTATTGTGGTTTGCGGTTTTCTATTGTTGAAAAATCGGCCAAGCCGTGACGCTATCGGTCAGATCATGACGTCCACTTTCAAGAGGCAGAATTCTCTAATGTCTATCGAACCGCCGTTTTTTTTACTGCGGTATCGTTGATTAAACACACATTGGAGACATTGACTGGTAGCATTTTGCATGGGCTTTTTGTGGAAGGAAACATTTTTCATTACATGTCATCCAAAGCCTGTACTAACAACTTCCAAGTTACTCAAAATATCTCCACCGAGTCAATGAACGTTGGTTACGTTTGTCAAGAATAACCTCCAGGTTTCCTCAAGCACACAAAGTGTATTGAGAAGTAGGCAAGTTGCCTCGGATTCGTTTTGTGATTCGTTTAATAATAATTGAAATGAATGTATTTTTTGCCTTTAAAAGGTGATAATGTTGGAATGTTTGCAATCTTTTCAAATGTAGATGTAGTGTAAAACGTCCATACTTATGGTATAGCAAAGAAAGTATTGAAATATACAATTTAGTATCACTAACATTATTAAAAATAAAAAAGTTTCATCCATTCATTTACTCATATGACATCACAGATTTCCCATTATGTACCTCGGAAGTAGAAAAAAAAAGAAAGTTGGAAAAAACTGTAACCTCCAAAAAGAAAGTAGTATTGAATTGGTGTTTTCTTTGCCTTAGATAGAAATTTTTCCTTAATTTTTAAATATCAAATGTTGTCTCCAGAACAAACTTTCAGATAGTTTATTGGACTATCTAGTGTTTTCTGACTAACCCATTTGGTCATGTCATGGTGAACAGTAGCTGTCATTATCAGTTTGTGCGGAGAACATGCCTTGCCAAAAATGCTTTTTAAAAACATAGTATGAACTTGGCACTTCCTACGAATTTAGAGTTGAATCTGGACAGTTTTATTTCTAGATATCAAGTTCCGAAGAAAATGCAATTTAAATAAATTATTGGCAAAATCTGTTCTAAGGGAAATCGGACTTTGCATTAGATCTGATGGTGGATGAAGGTTACCCTAGACCTTGAAATACTGAAGGAACGGTG
>WURT03162285.1:0-10687 GCA_009936505.3 Holothuria glaberrima | reverse complement strand
GGAAAAGGGCTTTTTCCAGGGTGAAATTGGCTAAAATCTCCTATTGAATTCTAGCAGCATGCCAGAAAACCAGTACGCCCCCAAGGGATGACCAGTTTGCCGCCAAGGGATGACCAGTTTGCCCCCAAAGACCTACCAGTTTACAGTTGGCAGTAGGCTATATGATGGCAAAACCTAACGGCCACTGTAAGATATTTTTCATTTTTTGGAAAACAAAGGAAAAAAATGTGAATCTGTCTGTACCTACAAATCTTTTGGCAGACTTGATCTTCTTTGTGAGCTATAAATTTTTACCACAGAAGTTTCCTACCGATAGATACTGTATCTGCACAACAAGTTCAGAGTTTCAGCTTGCTTAAAAGCCTAAGATTGTAAGAAACCTAATAAGGCCAGCGGGTGCTTTTTGCAATTTTTGTACAGAGCTATGTGTACCAGCTCAGTGTAGGCAGCTTGCGCGTTAAATTTGAGGCTGCTTTTTCTTGCGTGTGGGTGCTTGAAACATATAACAGGTTCACGCCCATTTGCACGTACTGCATCGAAAATTGACGCACTGATTGTGAAAGTGGCTACAGACGCATATTGTTGGTTGGATCGATGCATGAGATTTGAACGTGGCCTTGTTAGGTCAAGTCACTACACCTGTTATTTTCGGCATTTTTGTGCCTTTTCATCCTTTATGTATAATGCTTCCTTCACACTGAACAACTTAGCTGCAAACACTCAATATATTTCTTGTGTGTGTGGAACTTATACCGATTTTTATTTTTGATTTTGCATTCGTGTTTTCCTGTGCAGCAACTGGCTCTTTTCAGAGTCACTTTACCCGTTTGCGTTCATATTTTCTTAACTTGATGTAAACAGGGATGAACTGTAGCTACAGTACGGTGGTCGGAGGTGGTCGGCTCTAGCCGGCACTCATAATTGCAAACCACTACTACAGAAAAAAATACATATTACCGACCACCACATGTGCACCTGTGCGACCAGCACTCTGCCAAGTTATCAACTCATCAACAATTTTATTATTTCTCAATATAGTATAAAACATTATTACGGCAAATTAGTAAATAAAAAATAGCTACAGTAATAAAACTGTAAAAGTGATGTTGATGATGGGGAATTATAATATTATATAATTATGCGGAATTTACCGGAACCTACAGGTCTCAAAATGTTGATAAATATAGCACCATTTTGCATACTGTAGATCTAAGCACTACAACTTATGCAAACATTTTCAAAAGGGAAGGGGAAATCCTCTCCCCTTACACCCTTTCCCTCAGCCAAGCAATTACTGTACAACCACCACTTCAGAAAATATGACCACTACTCACATTTTGCTAGCTATAACCCTGGATGTAAACAGCAAGAAATCACTTCAACTATAGCTCAGAGACCTGTGATACTGAGCTGGGAACCTAGGCCTAGGCCTGTGTATTAAATTTTGTTCTCATGTGGTGGTATATCAGTTCAAGAGAGTTCTCTAATCATTTTCGTTTCCACAACTAATGCCATTTTGTTGCTGCTGTCGTAAATCGTAAAAAATATAATGGAAAAACAAAATCAACTGTGTTTGAAATTTTTTTACATCTAATGGTAGTAAAATCTAGGGGGCGAACTGGTAGATACTTGAGGTGAAACAACTTCCACTTTAGAGCGAACTGGCAAGGGGTGAAACGACTGGGGCTACCTGGCAAATGGGCAAAACATTCAGGTACCACACTAATAGACCTATTTCCTCTGAAAAATTCTGAAAATTTGAAATAAAATCATCAACTTTGCCACTTTGTTTAAATTTATTGTAGGCCCAGTGTTAGAAATATTATCATAATGCTGTGTGCATTACGTTGTGACTTCAAACAGAACATTTGATTACTGTAGTTCGTACAGTATATTGGCTACATACAAGTAGCTACAGTATTCCCTGTATTGCCAATGTTAAATAACATTCTGCCGTGACTGTGATGTAATAGAGAAGCTCATTAGCATACTGATGTAAACAAAGTTCCTTAGTCACACAGTAAATTTTACGGAGCGAAAAAGCTGCTGATTTCATTTCAAATTTTTGGCCCTTTCCAGAAGATTTCAGTGATCAAAAACAAAGTTCTGCAATATTCCTGTAAGATCTGGATAAGAAAAGTCATGGAAGTAAATTAAGATTTTACATCCAAAATTTGCTGTGAGAAGGAAGTCAATTTCAACCAACTAAAAGACGGCGAATTCCCCGGTATTTTCAATGTGCGTTGTAAGGACTGTGTACAGTGAGCTCTCGAGCGACCACACAGTCCTTTACTGAGGACTCGAGAAGGCCTAGCCCAGTTAGATGAGTGTATGTTGAGTCAAGGGTGACTAGATTTTGAAAACTGAAGACAAGTAGCCTAGGCTTAAGACCTCGTCCACGCATCTGCAAATCCACTCCAGAATATTGCTTTTGGTCAAGTTAGTAAAGGACAATGAGTCATTTTCAGATTAAACTACAGTAATTATCTAACAGCCCAAATTTTGACTGCATCCAAGCATCTGCATATCTAACCTAGGGTACCTATGCCTAGTTCTCACGTACACTTTGTTCCCTGAATTAGGCCTAGGCTATCGCTGTACATTTACTTTTTCCCGCAAAAGATCTCTGAGGGATCCTTCGTCTGTGTGCGTTTCTGCAGTGATTGTTGCTATATACAGTAAAGTACACATATGCATGTGTATGAAGGTAACCATACAGGTAGCTATGGACTATGTCACAATTGAATAGCAATGCGTGCTTTTTAGCATACAATAGTGTGAACGTCTTAGAAACAAGATTTAAGCAGTGTGATAGATAGTGTAAAAAACAAAACAGCATTGCTTGTGCAAATCAAAATTTTTGGACACTATGTGCACGTATTCTTTGCGAAAAAGATCTTAAATATATAAATGACCGGGAGAGGTAAATTTCCTTGGAGTATTCAGGGCTCGAAATAACCGGCAGTACCGACAGCCATGGCTGTCGGGCCCATACTGATGGACGTGGTGCCCCTCAGTAAATGTCCTATGAAATAACATAGACCTACAGCCAATTTGCTTATTGTTGCTGTGCCCTTTTTCAAGCTTATTACGAGCTCTGAGTGTTTGTGAATTTTAGAAAGATCGAGACCAGCAGAAAGTTTTGATGATGCAGTAGACCAATTTTGTGAACAGCGATATTGCTGACCTATTATGGGAAGCCTTAAAGTGACCCAAATACTAGGTCAGCAGACTGCAGGCTACTGCGCATCCACTCCCAAGACTGATATTAGTGCAATCATTCACTTGGCATCCAACCATCCATATCCACTCCAGAATTTTGCTCCTGGTCTTTGAGAATGGACAACAATATTTGAGTCCATTTCAAATTTAACTTATTTCCTGCTTTATTCATATTCTCATTTCATTATTTCTCTTTGACTCCGCATTAGAGCATCCATGCATTCACTTAAAAAAGGTTTTCATGTACCAGGCATCCGAGCATTATTCAACCTTGCAGGGCAAATACAAAGAGTGGAAAATTCATCTACATACTTTGGTGTATAATTCTTTGGCATATGGTAAACATACTTTCCAGTAGGCCTACAGGTGGAGCTCGTCTAAGTGACTCAGCAGCCGCGCATTTGGATGCCTAGATGCCCTCATGTGGCCCTGTATTGTGTACATAATTCTATAGTTGTGTAAATATTCTGGAGGTTTGTCAAGTCATCCAGACAAGACTGTGGGAGGGGGTGGGGGGTAGGAGGAATTGGTGCTCTCAGAGATCAAGGACAACTGAGCTCTGACAGCAAGGGAAAGGCTGACTTGGGACATTGTTCCAGATCTTGCTGGCTTGCATCTAAGAAGCTAAGCTCATTACATACAGTAGGGAGGAATAACTTACTTTTAATGATTTTTGTCATAATAGAAAGTTCAGGGTCGTTCTCAAAATGATTGTTAACGTACCACAGGCTGTAGTGTGCATTTTGAGCACTGTAAACCAAAGATCTTTGGCATACTGTAGTCAAAGGGAATTCCTTTGCATAGCAGCATGAGGATTCACTCAAGTTGGCATACAACCTACCCATTGACTACATATTTTGTACTGCAAACTAGCTCTTAGTCAAAACTGCAGCCAAAAAATTTTTCGCTGCAATGTGTTGAATCCATTTAATTCACATTTTGAGTCCCACACAAATATGATTGTTTTCTGCCAAATAGGTACAGAACAGGATGATGAATTATCATCGTACATCAGGCAATATTATTTTATATGAAGTGGTATAAATCACACCTGTGTTTTGTTGGTGTATGAACACTGACACCTCAGCGTACAGTAACTTCGGCATCGGCTTTACTGTACATTGACTGCACCCTTGGCCTACCTATTTGCTTACAAAGTGTTGAAAAATAGTTCCAAAAGGGTTATTTTGAGAACGAGGCTACATCCACTAAATTAAAACTAGCCATAAATGTGAACTTGAAATATTAAACATCCCTACTACAATAGTACTGCAGGTCTACTTGTGTAATAGTTGAGGCAAGTTTATACAAACCAACAAGATGTTAATAATAAGGCCCTACAGTACTAGATCAGTGTTCACAATTAAGCAGACTCCAACAAAGGAACACCACCATTACATAATGCAAAAATTTAAGGTTACTAACGAAGGGGTACTTAGGCCTAAGCTATTAACTGATTTCAATTGGACCAAAAAGGCAGCTGGCCCTGATCACAGGCATTCACAGCATACTGTATATACCTATACATACATACACTAAACTGAGAAGGTAGGACACTTCTCCAGACGAAACTTGGGCCTATTTTTACACAGTTCCTGCAAATGTCAAAAAAGTTTGTCAATCATGTCATCTGTTCAAGCAGAACATCCAGTACCTCTTCAGATACAACTTTGTGCATAAAATCACTTTCAAATTGTAAAAAATCCTAAAAAATATATTATGTGAACAACATGGCCCAGTTGCACGTCACAGCTAGCATTTACAGGTGACAGTAGCCTGTGCAGCTATCCATGCCGTCTTTTCCTCAAAAACACACAACGAAAGGTAAAGTGAAGCAAAATAACGATACTTTGGGATAGAGATTAGCGCCAATTTCCTTCATTTTCTAAATTGTACATTATGTACATTGGGGTTGGCTGAAAGTACGATACCTTTCCATATATTGTTTTAAAACTTTCATTTTATTGGGTACTGAAGTGGACAAACAATCCTTGCTTGAGCTAGCATTAATGCACACTCACATTGAGCAACATGCATGGATTTATCATTCTTAAGCCTAATTAAAACCTTAACATAATCCATTGTTTCTGTTTCTTTATTTTAAAATTAATGCAGGCATACCCTCAGAAGAAATGGATTCTCAGTCCACACAAGACTCAGCAGAAAGTCAAGAAGCTTCATCTGCAAAGGAAATGTCCATTATTTTAAACAGACTGTCCAAAAAGCCCCTCTTGGTAAGTCATTTACAACAATGTTCAAATGAGTTGCCTCTCTTCTCTTTCTTAGTATGGAACATGCTACATGGTACCAAGAAATAATGGCAGGTAGCACAATCTTTAATACATGCTGGTTTATAGAACATTGCATGGACCAAAAAGTCTGTCAATGTTCCTTCCATTTTCAGACTAAGTACTCCCACAGGTAGAAATGAAAGCCCCTAACAGATATAAGTACAGATCCTTAGGTGAAAAGTGTAAAAATTCATGTTATCAAGTGTACTGTTAATTCACATCCATTGGATGGGGACAATACATGGCAGCCCTAGGAGCAGGATTGGGAGCAAATAGTACACACCTGCCTCTCTAACCTCTGAGCATTAGTAAAGGATTGATGTACCTACTTGTGAGAGTCCTAAATGAGTCAATAACAAGTGGAATTTCAGTGATCCAAATTCACTGTTTCTGACATTTTACAGTACCAGTCCAAAATTTATGTACAGTAAAAGACTTGATTCTTGAAAAAAGTAGATCACAGCTCTTTCCCAACTGTGAAATAATTTTATTGTCCAGTTGCAGTTACTCTTCAGCACATTTGTTACAATGTTTCTTCCAAAGATATGTAGGCAGAGCCTTTAAACCCTTCACACTATTTTTTTATTTAGTCCTTGTCTTTATTCTCCAAAGTATGTTTATGGATGAAGTCACAATGGTATTTATGTAGTATGCCCAGGGAACTGTCAGAGAAAAGAAACATCTTTTAAATCAGTCAGACAATATGAACTTGAGAATAAGTTAATCCCTTTCAGGTATCAAAGTTAAATTGAGAAATCTCTGCTTTGCTATTGTTTAGCTTCTGTTGAAATTCCCTTGCAAATGATGATCTGCTCTTTTCAAACTCATCCTGAAACAGACCATTGTCAAGACAATGCTTTGAAAATTTGATGTGAGCTGCATATCCGATAAGGATGAAATGCTTGCACCTTTAGGCCTAATTTAAAGGACTGTACATGCACTTTAAAGTGACACAAGTCCTTCATTATTCTAATTTCTTTCTTAAGTTAGGAATAATAAATCTAAATTTTTATGCTGGCGTTTGAAATGATCCCTCGTTGTTCCTGAAACACCAAAACCTACAGTATATGTCAGATAGAATAACATATATACACTGTTCCCTTCAAGAAAAAAGACACCTGGTGACGTAAGACAAATTTTACTGTCTTTGACGATTGGCAGTGTTACAATGGGGGGTGAGATTGTACCTATGGACTCTTCCAAATGTTCTAGACAACAAGAACTATTGTATTATCTTCACTTCCAATGGAATTGCTAAACAATTTGAACCTTAAATGTAAGAAAAGCACCTAGTTTTGAAGCAGGAACAAGTAATTGATCTCCATCTTACAAATCCTTGGTACGCCATTGATGTGCAAAGCTAGGGGACATATGTGACAGGAAGTTAAAATGGAAGACCAACTCAAACACCTCAGAGCTTATTGGATTATGAATAACATGGGAAGCTCAAGTTGCACATAGTTCGTATGAGATTATGGTTATTATTTTCAAACCAAGGAGTAATAACAAAGGCTTATTCTGTAAACAGCAAATATAGTTATCTTGAAAGGATGTGATCATTTCTGTTCTTGTTTATGTATACTTCTCTTGTACTTTACTTTTAGAATTCCAGTTCAGAGGCATCTGATCATGCACAGAAAGAAAACATTCCTTCAAGATTGGTAAGTGGTTAAGGAGTACAAGCCTGCTGTAGGTATTCCATGATTTATATTTGAAAGAAGAGATACATATAGTTTTAACAAGGCTTGGGTGACTCCAATATTTTTGGAGTCGGCACCCAAAACCCTATTAGTCGTGACTCTGAAGGAGTCATGACTCCTACAATGATGTCATAACTTATGCCGGAATATTTATTCAACAGCTATAAACTCATGGTTCCAGGCTCAAGTGTTAACTTTCAACTACTAGCATACCAGTTAGTTGCTTAAATAGCAACTCCCTGGTAAAAGTAGCCCAGGAGGCTTATACTACAAGCTTCTCAATAGCAGAGGAACCTAACTGATAACACCAGAGAAGCATGAGCAAATTATGAATGTTGCAAATCATGAATAGAGAAAAAGATCAAAAGTGGTGTTATATAAAACCTTTTTTGATAATACTTGATTAAATTGTGAAATAATACAAATTTATGTTAACTTCAAAAGATGCATATATTTGAAGTCATGAAAATAACTCAGAAGTGGGCAATTTCAAGAAAAGTATAGTTATTACTCAAATGTGTAACATTTGCACCCCTACCATCAGCAAACTATTTAGCAATCTCCAATAAACCAAGATTACTAACATCAATGTCAGATGGCACAAAAAATACCAAGCGTATACCAGATAAAATAAATGTTCAGTTTGGCCTTGGTGCCCATTTGAGATGCATAAATGTGCCCTGAAAACTAATATGAAAATGGCCTCATTTCCAGCCCTGACCTTAAGATTTTGTATCAAATCGTATATTAGAAGAAAGGCCTTGTGAAATGACACCTAATTTTGTTCTGCTTGAAATTTCCAGGGAGATCCATATGATGCAGATCTGGAAACAACAGATGCAGCTTCGACTGGTGAAAGTGATATGGAATTTTCTTCAAGTCAGAGTAAAAAGGTACTATCGCCATCCAGGGGTTCAAATTCTAGAAGGACAAGACAGCACACAGCAGGTATTTGAGCTCTAGTATTCTTGATGTTTTACTGAATTCACCTATTTTTTAGTGATTAATATCTGTATATGTCTATAGAAATTACTATAGAGACACTTTTTAAAGGGGCTCATTGAGTTGACATCGGTTAATTTTTTTGACGAGTTTGAAGGAAATAATTGCATGACAATGCTTCAAATTAGCCTCATTACTCATGTTTCACTTCCTACAGTCTGAAAATGTGAGAAATTGTATTGTTTTTGTGAAAAGGGATTACATATGATTACTACATAATGGTAAAAAGTGTCTGGTCACAAAGTTGTAGTGAATGGTTTTAATCATTAAGTACTGTACCCTTTCATTGCCATAATGTGAGTCAGATCTGCAGAACCTCTAAGTTTGATCATTTACGATCAAGATGTGAGTAAATCTCAACAGGTGTGAAAAAAAAAATCATGAATTTTGTGAACCAACTCAATAAGCCCCTTTAACTTTTGTTTGAGTTTGCCTTCTTGTAATTATATTCTCTAAATCAATAATAAAGTACAATATTTTATTGACTCAATTGTTGTAGTTTTCTTTCCACATGCAGTTCATACTTTCATGCTTAGCAAACTTTCAAGTACTGTTGTTCCCATTTATTCAGTCCAAATAATGGTACAATCTTTTATTTTTCCTCTTTCACTTAACCTGCCTTAAGGCTTGACACGACTAATGTCACTGATGGCAACAGCCATTTTTCCCTTTTTGTTTGCAGTGGTGTCCAGCAATATGTATCAAGGCAATAGGAAAAGGTGCTGTCATTCTCCTTTTCTCAGATATTTTTCTGTGCTCTTATATGGGTTAATGTCAAGCCCTGCTGTTATTAAGAAAAAGTATGAATCATGAAAAATAGCAGCATTTCAGTTTATCAGGAGGAGGGGAAGGGCGGGGGGTGCAGATTATGGAGAGGAGATTCATCGAGTTCTTATCATATAAGCTGCAATTGAGCAGAAAACTTGTCATCGGAAAAGTTACCAAAAGTTGTTTTTTGTTGTCTGCTTCTGCCCTCAGTGTCTCTAATTATAGAAAAACCTTTCCTTAATATGGCTTTATAGCAGTTACATAAAGGCTGCACTCCTGTGGCAAAAATGACTCTGAGACAAGGGCACTGACAGCAACTTTTACTTTGATTATTCTTTAAGGGTGCCACCATGGCAGATGTTAGGTATAAAACAATGGCATTTTTCCATTGGTGTCATTACTTATAGCAACCCTTCCTTTAGAGTTTTTCTGATTATGGAGAAGATTTGAAAGAGACTTTTGGAATTCAGGGTGTAATTGCAAACTAAAATGTTCCTCAATTATCAAGTTACTTTCACATTGACAACAAATAAGGGACTTGGGGCAAGTCTGCAGAACAACAGTTGGGCCATGCTGCAAAAAAATTGCTTTTTCTTTGAACTATTTTTGAATTAACAGAAATTTGACACATTGGCTCATTTTTTCTCAGCTATACAACTTTCAACAGAAATGATTTAGAGACAAATTTCAGTATCAACTGTGCATACCAGAGAAAATTAATTGAGTCAGATAACAAAGAAATGTGTAGAAAATATCCAAATAGTTGCAGCTGCTTGAAATCATAACAGACCTTTAACAAGTCAGCATTTTTGCAAACATCAGCTACCGGTTGTAGCTGACAAACTGTCATATCTGACTACATGTGTGCTGCTTAAACACAAACATCTCGGTAAATATCTGAGCTTGCTTTTCCTTTAATTGTATTGTAAATTGCAAAATTTCATGGCAAGGTGTCTCTGATAAAATGAGCAAAACAGGAGATTTGCAGAGTGAGGAAAGTATCCTGATCTGTGATTATGATGTACTTCATCATAATCAGTCTTTCAGACCAAAACTGTAGTTCATACAGGTCTTTCCGTTTGAAAAGTGGAGGGGAGTACAAAGCAGTTTCCTTTGATGAAGGTTTTTTAGGCAAGTTGATTTGTTCTGTATTCTTTGTGTGGTAGTATCAATATTACCAGGTGAGTTTTCCTTATATTAATGGGGGATGAATTACAGTCACTTGAATGTCACTTTAGGTGAGTCAAGGCCCTGCATGTGTAATAGCTATTTTAAAATGTCAAGGCCTGGCACATTTAATCCCATTCATGTAAATGGTATGTTTATGTTATTTTAACTTCAACAGATAATATTGATCAAAATTGTGATTGGCATTTATCCTTTCTTTACAGGGAGAAAGACGTCATCTCGTAAAAACAACAGTGGGAAAGAAGTGAGTCCTGGGAATACAGACTCAAATTTGTCATTAGACATCAGCGTCAAACATCGCTTCCCAAAGTTATATGCCTCAGATACATCCACACCACAGTCTGTCGCAAGCGAATCAAAATCGGAGCTGAATGACTCCGCATTTGGCTTTGAGCACCTTGCCTCCCCCAAAGACCTGCCTTTCTCCCCAGTGCCCACGTATACACCAGATCTCCAACACAGTATTTCATCTACCACATCTGGTGTATCCTCCTTACATGGTTCTCAAATATCGAC
>WURT03162274.1:0-10687 GCA_009936505.3 Holothuria glaberrima | reverse complement strand
TTATTTGCCATTTTTCCAACTTTGTTACATTTGTTCTTTTTAAATATGACTTTCCCAAAACCTGAAATTATTTCAGGAACCGCACCGACAGGGTCAGGGGCCGCGTTTGAGAATCACTGGTTTAGAATATTCTTGTTAAGAGGATTGAATGTAAGTCGCTCCTTTCTCAGTATGTATTCAACTTCCCTTCACATAGAAATTCAACGTGATCTTAGAACGAATTTAATCATAAATCATTACTCCCATGCTTATGATCAAGTAGATAGAACCATTTTAAATGCAAGGAGTGAATAAGTAATTCCACAAACGTCAACCATCTAAACTCAGGCCCGTAACCGGAAAAGGTACTGAAAGGGGCCTAGATAACTTCCATGTAGGTGAAATATTTTTCATGGTGGCGAAATACCACTTTTAGTCCTCTGGAAGTTTGTCGGTGTGTTACCCGATTTTGTGGTTACACGTACTTGAGCAATATTAGAGATAGCCTGTGGGATACGTTTATCCAACGAAAGGTATCTCAATGCGTTTAAACTTATCCAAGAAAGGGATTTAATTGACTAAATGTGCAGATGTGCTTTTAAAGGAAAAATTCTCCCCTGGTTCTTGTAATCAATGCTGTTCTACGTGAGTTGCATCATTTGAAATGGGCCATTTTTTAACCAGTCGGGAGCTAGTACGTAAAAAAGAGCGCATGAATCGTCGCGATCGCAATGCATCTTTGCTGAGGGCCGATAAAGTTTCAAGGCAAGAACTTTTAAAGTACAAAAATGTTACCCCACTTGAACGGATTCCCTTCACCACTAATTTTCATCCAATTGTGAGAGATCTCTTTCAGAACTTTCGATCTCTCTGGGGGATTCTCCAAGGTGACGCCGAATTAGGGACGCCTTTAAGAAAGCTCCTCTTCCGTCTTTTAGACAACCCCCTATAACCTCAGAAAGATTCTTGTAAGTAGCCAATTCCTAGACCTTCTACTCCTTCGGGCAACTCTCCATGCAACAAACCACGTTGCCAAATATGTCAGCATGTCTGTACCTTATCTCCCTTGACCCTACCAGGCACCACACCACAGGGAACTTTGACTGCAATTCTGCCAATGTGGTTTACACACTCTTTTGCAATAAATGCAATAAAACAATTATGTTGGAGAAACTAAGAAATTCCGTCTTCGTTTCAACAACCACAAGCATACCATTCTACAGCGGCTTAAGGGGGTATTTTGTTGCTGAACATTTCTCCTCTCACAGACACACAATACACGACCTTAAAAAAAGTTTGCATCTGGAAAGGTAACTTCAAAAATGACGAGAGACGAAAAGCTGAGGAGACTAAGCTAATCGTATCTATCAATAGCCATACGAACGGCGTCAACAAAGATTTAGGTATTTTGAATGAGTTTACGTTGTAGAATGTATTTTTGATTCGCAGCTCAGTTCTCAAGTCACCTCGAAATATCAGACTACGTTTACTTATATTATGTTGGTATTGGAGGCACTCTCACCCATGATATGGAGGCATGTGATTGTTTACTTCTTTTTATATACTAACCCACGGAATATTGTGTCATATATATATATATATGTATATATATATGATATATGATAACGGAATAACAACGGTGCTACAGGAAGGAATGTCTGGATCTGGAAATAGGTACGTGACAGCAGTAGAGGCTTAGAACTTGGTCAATAAATCAGTCCAGTCATTAAAGAATAGTCAGATATGTACTTGTGAGTGCCTTGAGGGGTACCACGGAGTCACGTGTGAAAGTAAGTGTAATCACGTATTAAAGTATACCTCATCCCTCCGATCCCATGCATGCTTTTCAACTGGATAGAGGATCCATAAGTTAAGATTAGCGTTGAGCTGTTGAAAACTTGACCAGAAAGTGGTACGCTAAACTTATAATGCAAGGAGACAGGACATGGGCTCAGACCCCCCCCCCCCCTGCAGAAAATAACTTTTGCAAACAGTCTAACATCATGGATGGGAATGTCACAGGTGATATTCTTGGTCTAATGTAAAATGATAAAGCAAATTGAAACTTCATTTAAGGCACCAAATAATGCATTGGATGTTATCCAAAGTAAACGATCTTTAAAGTTTAACTTGTAAACCGTAGCAAAGTAACAACCTTGACTACAATATTTGTTCTATGTACACGTTTTGCAAATTTAAGATTGTTTTTTTTTTTTCACTAGAGTTTAGACAATGCCTAAAACTGTCATGTAAACCCGGGTTGAAAACGTTTGCCCCCTGTTAAAGAGTTGAGCTAAGAAGTATACCCAGATTTTTCTAAGCGAATGGTCAAAGAGAGTTCGGCAAAATGTATACGTGCCCAACCTGGTTAAAAGTTTACCCAACAGTTTTTACAAGGTTCACTTGGAAAGTACACGGCCAATGAACGGTCAGATAAGCTAAATCTGCATAGTGTAAACTCATATCCGTATTGCATGGATAATTTGGTTTATGATGCTTTAGGGATTACCGTACTTTCACATGAGGTCACTGCCTTTTTTTCGAACGATGTTTTAGTCCGCCATACAGGTATCTAAGTCATGTTTAGAACAATGTTAATCACTTTGGTCAATTTGACCCAAAATTGGGTCAGGAGGGAACGTACTGAATTTATTGGGTCAAATCTTGACCAAAATTAGACTTCATTTGACCAAAATTGAGTCAAAATTTGACCATGATGTTGGTTTAGTTCCCCCGTGACCCAATTGTTTTTAGAGTGTTCACATTTTTTTTACAGAAAGCACGTATGCATGATCCATAAGATGAAACGGAACTAGGCATCTCACTTGTTCACTGAGTCAAAATATAAGGGCCAATCGATTGGATCGATATGATACTTACAAAATAATGCAATTGAAAAAGATATTTGTTCATTGTTCTAAAGTATCTTTGTCATAAATGAGCCGTAAAAGGTGTTTAATTTTCTTAAAAATAAAGAATATATCAGACATTAAAGTACTTGAAAAATGAATAATAACACCATGTCTCATGCCATCTCACCCGAAACACATCTTAATACTAAAGAAAATGAGACACCACATCTCTCCTACTCTTAGCAATATAAGTAAGTATACAAATTTTTCGGTAGAAAAATCAACGTGAAGTATGGTGCAATGTTTGTCCTCTGCTACAGGAACCCTGCTTGTAATTGACTAGACTGTGCCATATCGAGTTTTGAGTTCTACTGAATACAATCAAGTTCTTTCCTCGAATCTCGTCTTTCAGAATCTTGTGAGGACACTCATCGTTGCTGCGGGTCTGGCCTTGAACGACCATCATTTTGGTGTCACAACCCACGTTTCCCGTGTGTTGACCTATATTGTCCAAAAATGTGTGGCGTTTGTAGTAAGTACAATTGCTGTCTTAAAGTGTCCAGAAAATGTCAATAAATGAGTATTTTCATTATTAGGGGAATTATTATAATAATTTTAATGGCATTTTGATAGTTTAACGTTGGTAGTTTAAACCACCCTCGTTCAAACATTAAGCTGATAGAAATGAAAGACGGACATATATCGGCTTAATCATTCTTTGTGCACTTCACAGACATATAGAAGTGTAGAGAAGTGTAGAATGTAACCGAAAAGCGATTGAAAAAAATCTTAAGTCCGTCAGAAAGATGAGTATTTATTTCCGACAGTCCGAAGCGATGCTTCACCAAAGGGTACTCCTACATTTGTAAGGACTCCTTGGTGCAATTGAATATTTTAGAAATGATACTTCAGCATACTGTGGTGAAGAGTTATTCAGACTCCTTGGTACAATCGATCATATCACACACAATGCTTCACCATTTTGTAATCCGACAGTTTTAGGGCCTTAAGTCTGTAAGCAACCAGCAATGTGGAAGAAGCCTAATGGCTCAGAATGACTACTACGGGTCGGGAGGCTAATAGACTTAACAAATAAGAACAGGCTTGATTTTTCTTGAAAGGCCAGTATAGATGGGACCATCTTAGAATGCTCTTAAGTGAAAACCTTACTCTAACCCGGCCAGGTAATAAACCCCCTAACCTCAGGTTGTTAAGCTTCATTACATCAAATTCAATTCAATCAAATTAATTTCACAAATGATTTCGTAAATACTAAATAAAAACATTGATATAGATAAAAAAGAAGCAGTAAATCATTTGAAAGACACCAGAAAAACAGAAACCTGTTGACTAGGCTAGTGACCTTAATAACAAAAAAGCAACATATAGGAAGGAATACATGTTTTGGAACACAATAGTTAATCATATCTAAAGAAAACGAAGGTATGTTAATTCAGTTTCACTGCACAATAAACTTGTTACTCATTAAGTATATAATGTTACAATCTATTTTGGAAAATGTTTAAGGATTTAGATGATTTTACGTCTGGCGGTATAAAGTGGGAAAAATAATTATGCAATAACAATCTACCATGTGGTGTATTATGACAAGGGCGTTGGAAGCGGGGAGGCTTGGGGGCCACAGCCCCCTAGCGAGATTTGTGGGGGCCTGAGTATGCTTTAGCCCCCCCCCCACTTTCGAAGCACGGAAACTCGTTATCTGTGTCTTCTGAAAGGAATGTCAAAAATTTGCAGTAATTTACCTTAGAATTTGTCCAAAATAATGCACTAGATTGCATCTAAGGACCCTCAAATATCAAAAAATTTTTCAAAGGACTAAGAAATTTAAAAAATGTGCAGTAATATACTTCAAAATTTGTCCAAAATAATTTTGCACCAAATTTCATCTAAGGGCCAACAAATATCACAAAATTTTCAAGGGTCTAAGAAAAGTAAAAAAATTTCAGTAATTTTCCTTAGAATTTTTCTAAATTGATGCACCAGAATGCATCTAAGGACCCTCAAACATAAAAAAAAGTTCCAAAGGGCTAAAGAATGTCAAAATGTGCAGTAATTTACGTTTACATTTGTCCAAAAGAATGTACCAAATTGCATTTTGGGACCCACAAATATCACAAAATTTTCCCAAGGACTAAATAAAGTCGAAATTTTGCAGTAATTTACCTTAAAATTTTTCAAAAATGATGCACCAAATTGCAACTTAGGACCCTTAAATATCAAAAATTTTCCAAATGACTAAGAAATGTCTAAAATGTGCATTAATTTACCTAAAAATTTTTGAAAAATGATGTCCCAAATTGTATTTAATGACCCTCAAATATTAAAATTTTCCGAAGGAGTAAGAAAAGTAAAAAAATTGCATTGATTTAACTTAAAATTTTCAAAAATTATGCACCAAATTGCAACTTAGGACCCTAAAATATCAAAAAATTTTCGAAAGGATTAAGAAATGTCAAAAATGTGCATTAATTTACCTTCAAGTTTTTCCAAAATAATGCACCAAATTGCATCTAACGACCCTAGAATATCAAGAGATTTTCAAAAGGGGAGGGGACACCCCCTCCCCTCAGACCCCTCCCCCAGGACGGCGATCCGAAACAAGGTTCAGCTCCCCAGTCTTAAACAGCTTCCTACGCCGGTGTATTATGACGCCACCGTCTTAATAACTGACTCCTTGCAATCTATCAGAAGACAAGAAACGAATTAGAGGTGGTCAGACCTGTCCCAAATTGACGACTTCATCACCAATAAACAATGGATTGGTGTAACATAAAGCTTGACAATGGAGACAGGCAATGGAATGTGGTGATTACTTTCGCAACACTGCTAAACATTACTAGTGCCATGCGGAGATTCAGGTTCCACTGAAAATACGAAATACGAAAAATATAAACCAAGTTCCTATGTTGATGTTAATATAGATTGCAAGAGTTGACCCTAAAAAGGTGAATGAAATGAACCTTTCATACCCTGGTATGCTAAACGAGGAGTGGGTTTTTTACTTACAGAAACGAAGTATTGTTTAATTTTCTTGTAACATGTAACACCAAAAAGAGATGTTTCACCTGTCAGTTAAAGAATTAAGCCCTCCAATGGAAGATCGGGTGACACTATTTCAATATCTTTTACAGTTCTCAAAATATACGTCTCCAATGTTTGATGGTTTCTGAAGTAACTCATTGTCTGTGCTAAAATAATGATGTGGAGTGTTACAGTTTCTTTTGTTAATCCTATATAAATTATCTTTTAATTACTGATCAGATAGTTTACAGTTTGGTGAATGATATCAATATTTTCCTTGAAATAAAGGTTGAAAAAAGGGGGAAAAAAACAGAAGCTAACATTAGCCATCTAATGTTTGTCCACCTTTCGATGTAACATATGTGCATATTTAGCTCATGTTTATTCATGATACAGGTGGGGAAAAGAAATTACCCTGTAAAATGGTCAATATTTGATGCATTTAATGGGAATTGAGGCCATTTTCTTAATTTAATTGTTAATGCTTTTTACATCAAATATCCAGCTATGTAATTTTCATGTCACCAGACTTTTAACCACGGCTAGTTTCAAGAGCATTATAACCTTATAGGTCTCGGGCAAAGCAGTGAACTTGAGCTCGTAACTGCATGACGTCAGCACTTACGCTACGTTATGTAGCACCTGAGATACTTTCTAAAAGTACGCACTCTGTTGTTGCAGAGGTGACAATGATAATACGTCAGAGGCGAATTACAGCGTTCACTTGTTATTATAGAATTAATGATTTAATTTGTCTAGGTCTTTAGCAGAACACATGAAAAATATGCTTTTTCCCTATAAAATCGCTTATTAGTTTTGTATAGTACCGGTATACTGGTATAGGATGTATTTATTTATTGGCAGTTAAAGATAACATACAGAATAAGCATGGGCATACGCTCATGAGACATCTACCTAGGACAACTACCCAACTTGTTCATAGACAATACAACCCTGTCTTGCTCTAATAAACTGTTTATTTTATCAGTGTTATATTTGTCTTTCGATACTTTATTTAAGATTCTAATTAGTGAGGTACGACGAGATTCGGTAGTTTCAACTGCAGATTACGAACAATCTTTTGGCGAGTGCGTTAAACAAAAAAGTAAAGTAACTTCTGTTCACTTTTCAAGTAAACATTTGATTCCTTTTCGAAGCTCCTGGACCCGAGATGACCAACTGCTAAGAAGAATACAGTTTCAAAATGATACTGATCATTCGATTTGCTCATGCATGTTGTAAACAGTCATCTAATGAATACTGAGCTGAGTGTGCGTTACATTTGTGGCAATTAGGTTTATCTCGCATCGGTGAATTTCAATTTAGTTTGGATGTATTCGATCTTTATGGTAGATGTAGACCTGTCATGACGTGCATATGTATTATGTGTATTCAGATGTTTTACTTATTCGGCTTAGTTTCGTGAAGGTAAACTATTCTGAGGACCTTCGCACAAGTTGACGCGTGTCGCTCATACTTTAAACGTATGGTTAGCAATATAGGGCGCCCTAATGTTTTAGTTATTCCTTGTGAAATGACTGGTGGCTGTAAAAAAATCTTGAAGTTTTCTCAAAATTGTGCTGTTGTTATATCGGAATTTCTTACAGTAAACATCATTGAGTTACTTTTGCATTAAGTGTTTTTCCATCTTTTCTACATAATTTAATACTAGGATGAAAATGACCCCAACGGTTGTAAAACAATAACATAATATAAACTTAGTTTTGTCAGTCTTGTTAACAAAGTGTTACCGCTTGTTCACATACATGAAAAATTCATTCAGAACCTCGGATATAGAATCTAAAGTCAACTGGAATATTACATCTCATTGGCTATTGTAGACGACTGAACCGTCTCGTGTACTTTTTTTACTGTGGTAGTATTTTACAATTCAGCCATAACAAATTAGAGTTCAGTGGGAACTGGAAAATGTCATTTATCCGATTTTACGCAACACAGACCTAGACAAATATTTTACAACCAACTCGCCATTTGTACAGCGGCATCGAAAGTCCAGTGTCATCTAGTGGTCAGTAAATGTCGCATGAAGGAAATATTACTCGCCAACGGCAAGTAGGTGAGCGGCTTTTCCAAGACCTGACTCCCAGCAGCTATGAGGTAGCCCTAAAATTTCCGGCAGCTGTGCTATATTTGTGACTTTAAAACGGTTGCCTGTATCCCCTTTTTTACATTTTGACCGAAAGGAATTTGAGTGGTATCCAATTCTTCTTGACCTTACCTTTAAAAGCAATGCAAATATATGCCTTCTGCTAAGACATAAAAAGTTCAATTAATTTTCAGCATATGGATCAATTATGCACAATGAGTTGTTTACAGTATTTAGCAAAACGCTTTAAACAAACTGATGACGTTTCTCGCTCATGAGAAAGGGGAGGGGATATAATCACGTCAAATCGGACCTTGCCAACAACAGCCAACACAGACAACGTGAACTCTACAAGAGGTTTGCGGTTATACAGGAACAGACATATTATTATGGAGTTGTTTTTCCTTAATATTCGACAAAGGTGTGGTTTGCAAAACTTGAGTATCAAAGTGTGTTTATAAGCATGAACAGTGGGTAGCCTGACAAATCAAGCAAAAGATTTAAATTTTACCACTTACGATTTCCTTTTTGTTGATTCCAGTGGGAAAGGAGTTACATATCGAATGTCTCATTCCGAGCTCATTGTGTGGTATTGGTCTGTTACGAATAGTTGCCCGACTCAACAATGGGAACAGTTATTTTATATATGTTTATGTCGTAGTTACCGTGCACGTCATTATCTGTTTGTGCACTAAAACGAACAAAACCATTGTGAATGTGCAACATGTAGATCAGTAATAACGCTTATGTTTGTGCCTTTTGGTGTCGTTAAATATGCAAGCCTCATTACAGGGTAATAAAATTCAGTCCACTAATTGAATCAATATTTTGAGCCAATTAATTTACGAGAAGATTTAATCAACCCCGAGTAATAAAAGTAAGATCTGTAGAACTGTACGGGACAACTTACACTTGGTTCCCCTTTCCAGTGGTAGCGGAACCGAGGGGGTGGCTTAGGGGTCTCAGCCCCCAAATGAAAAAGTGGGGGCTAAAGTTATGTTCACCCCCCAATATTTGCCAAGTGCACCAAGAAGTTGGGGACCGCGGGGAGAATTTCGAAGTGGGTGCTGAACATATTCTTGATCGGTCCAATGCACAATTTACAATAGGCTGGGTGCATGTAGCTTCGAACACTCGGGAAGTGCGTTTCCGGCCATCTGGTGAGTTTGTTAAGCCCAACATTAGATACTCTTGCTGACACTCACTCCCCCCCCCCTATGTTTTTCCGTTCCGCCCCTCCTGTCCCTTTCACATGCCGTCCAAGTCATGGGGAATTGACCTTTCCAGAAAATCTTTACACAAATTGCCATTTTATCATGAGACCGTTGACGTGTAAAATGCCTTTGAGTAGAAGAGGCGCAATTGATTGACTTACACTACTACCTACAACGTTATTGCTCTCATCTCGAAAAAATTTGTAATCGGAAACATAAACTGAGCAGGAATTCGAGTAAGGTGTTGCCATTGCAGTGCAAGCAGGGGCGTTCACACGGGGCTGTTGGGTTGTTGAACACCCCTACCACGTAAAACCAAAGTCCTCATTAAGCGATCCAAAGTCTGTCTTCAAGGGTTAAGTGAAGGAGACAAGAGAGATGAAAGGAAATAATTTGAATAAACTTGATAACTTTCGCTACAGAAATTTTCGGCGCTTTTTGCTCAATTCGGTCGTAACAGATTTCTTATTAAATTTCTTCTAGGTCAGCTTGAATAGAGTAATTGCTCTAGAGCTCCTCAAAACCCTTACAAGCATTCATTGTCCATTCACAAGTTTCCAGCATTACCAAGTTAGCCAGACTTTTGTCTGAGTCAGGCTACATAATTGAAAAGACTCCTGTAAAAATAATTTTGAAATTTTGAATTTTTGGGGTCTTGTAAGTGCACTTCAAGTGTCTTTTGAAGATGGTAAAATGCTTCATTTTAGTGCCTTAATCTTGTAATTACCACAGATTTTTATGTTAAATAAGGTAAACAGCGAAATGTCTTAAAAAGCAACTTATAGCGCACTTCGGGCGCACTCATCTTAGCCATGTTACTTGTCCCTTTATAATTCCCTATGGGACACCTGGAGTGGAACCATCAATCCGGACCTACGCAACCCCCTACCATCTTACAACCCAACATGCAGCCTGTATCTAACTTAAATCGACTGGCCGTTGGTCTACATGAGACCAGAGGAAAGTTTGGTGTGCTTGCATTATCATGTGACAATAGTGATATGCCAAAAAAGGATGAGCTAGATAAATACTTATGGATGTTGACAATGCTAATTTAACGTGTTATTATTTACCTGATGAATCAAAAATCATTGTGTGAGGAAAAATATGGAACTTCCTGGTGCTGGTATTATTAGCCCCGACAGAAAGGCATCTTATACTACAGCACATTTTCAACGATTTAGCAAGTCACTCCATAGATTACACTCCGGAAAGCCACAAAGTCCTTCAAAATTGTCTAAAAATGTGTTTTTACTCCTCTGGGATAACTTCTGCATCTACATTTGACAGATATGTGGTGAAGATTTTTCAAAACTACCGGTTTTAATACGATGCATGACACCCCTCCAAATATGAAAGTTGCAGTTTTTTCCCTTAAAAGAATAGTCCAGACCCAAATTTCTTTTTGATATAATGCAGAGAAACTTATTCTAAGCATTCTGGTGAAATTTTCATTCAATTCCCATGTTTGGTTCTCAAGATATTAGCAACTG